>APFE030838288.1:81589-125604 GCA_000404065.3 Pinus taeda | reverse complement strand
AATAATGTATGTTTAGAGAAGGATTTCTCTTGTTTGTCTTGTTTGTCACTAGAGAGTCTTAGACTCCTAGGGAGGTTAGGTTTGTCCGCAAAAATAACTCTTTCCGCATGACAATTGCAACTTTATATTTGGAACCAAATTAGTTTGTATGGTATTGATGGCTTTGCTCTCATAAACAAATTATCACTTGGGCTATTTTTACGGATGAAATGATAGCACATTATGAGGGTACAAAAAGCAACACTTTTCTTGGCCAATTGTAAATCTCAAACAAAATGGTTCAATGATGGAGCACATTGAGGACGTCCAAAAATTGAATATAAGGCTAAAAAATATTCCAGAGGAGCACAAGATTGATGTGTTCATAAGGACTTTAAAAGATAACATCCAACATGAGGTTCACCTTTGGGAACCAGATTCATTGGAGAAGGCATTCAGGTTGGCAAGAAAAATGGAAAGTAAAACTATGGCAACAAAGAAGCCTACCACTCACAATCATAAAGATAGAAGTGTTACTTCCCCCAGCCATCGACAACCTACAAGGTTGACACCACAACAATTGGAAGAGAAAAAAGAAAAAGGGCTTTGTTATAGTTGTGATAGAAAATAAACTAAAGGTCATAAGTGTGCCGAGAAGAAATTATTTTACATAGATTGTGAAGAGGAGGAAGAAAAGGAATAAGATACGTCAAAAGAAGAGGATATACACAAGGAACAAACTCTAGAAAAAGAAGAAATGAATCCAACCATATCTTGTAATGCATTGGCTGGAATTACCACTCCTCAAACTTTCAAAATAGAAGGGCATGTCAAGAAGAAAAAGTTGATAGTGTTGATTGATTCAGGACGTACCCATAATTTTATTCATTGTAAGATAGACAAGGAATTAAATTGCTTCCTATATCTAGCACTAGAGTGTCAAGTGATGGTTGCAAGTGGAGGAACCACAAATTTCTCTGGAAAGTGCCATAATATAAAGCTATCCATGCGAGAATATGTATTGAATAGCCCAATGCTTTCCATTCCAATGGGTGGTGCTGATGTTGTACTAGGAGTCCAATGGCTACAATCCTTGGGTACAATAGCTTTTAATTTTCAAGAACTTTTGATGAAATTCTCTTCAGAAGGAAAGGAAGTTGAATTAAGGGGTATCACAGGGAAACTAGGAAAGATAATCAGCTCTAACGGAATGAAAAAGTTTCTAAAGAAAGAACAACGAGACATCATTGCACAATTATGTTCACTAGAGGTTCCCACATCAAAATCATCCATTTCTCCAGATCTCCAAAAAGTCTTGGACAATCATTCCAAGGTATTTGAGACTCCCAAGGGCCTCCCACCTATTTGTGATCATGATCGTGCTATTAATTTAATTCAAAGAATTTTTCCTCCAAACATTTGGCCTTACAGATATCCCTATGTCCAAAAGAGTGAAATTGAAGGTATGGTTGTAGAAATGTTAGAGGATGGTATAATTCAATGTTAGGTCCCTATACTACTAGTGTAACCCCTTGTTATTAGTACAACCCACTTATTATATTGTTGTGCCCATGTAGTACCCATATTGTTATTATTGTGCCCTTACATTATTATTGTTATGTCAGCTCTGATTATATTATGACCCCTTAGACTCCTATATATAGAAAGGAAGTCTTTTCATTTGTATCATCTAAGAATTGCTCATTTATGTAATGTAAAGGAGGTTTCCCCCTCAAAGAGACTTATTTCTAAGGTCTTGATCTATCTTTTCTATCTTTTTGTGGGCTAGTTCCATAACATTTGGTATCAGAGCTTTAGCTTCTAGGGTTTCGCTGCTCCAAACAGGTCATCGTGGAATGTTTGCTATAACATTGTTTCTGCTGCTTTCCAGAAGCAAAAAAAAAAACCCATTTGAAAAGAAATCACGCTGAACCTTGGGTTTGAATTTCTAATCTTGTTGTGCTATATTTCCGGATAGATGATCTGAGGAAGTTATGGTTTTTGCAAGCTCCAGAATTTCATCTAAAACAGATTATCGTGGAATTTTCACTATAACTATTTCACTACAAATTTTCAGAGGCTCAAAGAAAAACCCATTGAGAAGAAATGGGTTTGAACCTTGGCTCTAAATTTCATATTTTTTTGCCCTATATTTTCGGATATATAATCTGAGGAAGTTAGGGTTTTTGTAGACCCCCGAATTACATTCCAAACAAGTGACCTTGGGAAAATTGTCACAACTTTCTCTCTAAGCATCAGATTGAATTTTCGTAAGAAGTTACAAAAATAAGAAGGATTGTAGTTTTTCGGGTATCAGTTTTAGAACCTAAGGTTGAAACAGGGACCCGCAGCACGTCGTACAAGTTCGCTCTGCTGAACTAGTTTATACTTAGGTCATCATGGGAGATTTGGCATAAATCTTCATTAGAGAATCCAATATGGATCAGACTTGCGGAGTTAGAAAGATTACACAAAGAGATACTGAAGGAAGAAGTTTCAGAACTTGGAGATTTGAAATTACAGAGTTACAGTCGTTCGAAAGATCGAGCTCCTAAAATCAAGAAAAATCGAGATGAGGAAGTTTGATGGCAAGGATCCGGTAAATTGGATACTGTAGATGGAGAAATATTTTGATCAGCATGGTGTACCACTGTTACAAAAGGTATGTATTGCATATAATTATTTAGAACCAAATCAATTTTTATGGTATAAAGGGCTTTGTTCTCGTAAACCACTTGTCACGTGGTCAATTTTCATAGAGGAAATGATAATACATTATGATGATACAAAGAGAAACACCTTCTTTAGACAATTGATAAATCTCAAAAAAACGTGTTCAGTGGCAGAGCACATTGAGGACTTTCAAAAATTGAATATAAGTGAAAATGATATTCTAGAGAAGCAGAGGATTGATGTCTACATAGTGACTTTAAAGGATAGCATTCAACATGAGGTTCGTCTTTGGGAACTTGACTCATTGGAGAAGGCAATCAGGTTGGTAAGAAAAGTAGAAAGTAAAATTATGGAAACAAGGAATTCTGCCCCTCACAACTATAAACATGGAAGTGTTGTTTCTCCTAGCCTTCCACAACCTACAAGGGTGACACCACAACAATTGGAAGAAAAAAGAGAAAAAGCGCTTTGTTACAATTGCGATAGCAAATGCACTAAAGGTCATAAGTGTGATGAGAATAAATTATTTTACATAGATTATGAATAGGAGGAAGAAAAGGATCAAGAAAGATCAAAATAAGAGGATATACACTAGGAACCACCCCCAGAGAAAGAAGAAATGAATCCGACCATGTCTTGTAAAGCATTGGAAGAAATTACCTCTCCTCAAACTCTAAAGATAGAAGGACATATCAAGAAGAAAAAGGTTCAAGCAATGAAAGATCACATCAAGCATCAACAACAAGTTCTCCAACTTTTAAAGGATAATGCCACTTTGGTGCAAAATCGAATGAAACAACAGGTAGACCAACATTGCAGTGAAAAAATGTTTTGATGTAGGTGATTGGGTATTTTTATGGCTACATCTCAAGCAAGCTATTTATGAGAAGGAAATGTTGGAAATACTACATGCACTTAAGAAATGACAACCTTATCCAATGGGAAGACACTTCAAGGTAAAAATGGATCATGATAGTCTTAAATACTTTTTAGAAAAAATATTATCTTTAGAAAAATAGAAAAAATGGGTCACAAATATGTTGGGTTATGACTTTGATATCATCTATAGAAAAGGGAAGAAAATTTTTGTTGCAGATGCACTCTCAAGAAAGGAAGAGGATGTGGAAGCATTGTTTTGTGCTATTTCTATTATCCAACCAGATTGGATAAACGAAGCAAGGGATGAATGGAAAAGGATGAGAGAGTGTGGCACTCATCAAAAGTGCAGAAGATCCCATTCAAACATATTGCCAGAACTTGAAGAGGAAGGAAAAATCATATTGGAACCTGGAGCAGTCACAGAAACAAGAACCCAACAGCTATGAAATTGATCAATTTCAGAGTATCTCACCAAGTGGAAGAACTTACCAGCTGAAGGTTCCACATGGGAGGACAAGAATTTTATACAGGAGCATCAATAACTACTCAAGCATTGAGGACAACACTTTTTGAAGGAGAGGGGCATGTTAGGTCCCTATACTACTAGTGTAACCCCTTACTATTATTGGTACAACCCCCTTATTATATTGTTGTGCCCACGTAGTCCCCATATTGTTATTATTGTGCCCTTACATTATTATTGTTATGTCAGCTCTGATTATATTATGACCCCTTAGACTCCTATATATAGAAAGGAAGTCTTTTCATTTGTATCATCTAAAAATTGTTCATTTATGTAATGTAAAGGAGGTTCCCCCTCAAAGAAGCTTATTTTTAAGGCATTGATCTATCATTTTTATCTTTTTGTGAGTTGGTTTCATAACATTCAACCTAGTCAAAGTTCTTTCTCTGCTCCAGTAGTATTAGTTCACAATAAGGATGGATCATGGCACATGTGTCCAGATTATAGGGAGCTCAACAAGCTCACTATTAAAGATAAATTTCCCATTCCTATCATTGATGAATTATTGGATGAATTGCATGGACAAATTTACTTCACCAAGTTGGATCTTCGTTTAGGATATCATCAAAAATAGAATGAAGACTGAAGACATTCCAAACACATCATTTAGAACTCATGAGGGTCATTATGAATTTTTGGTCATGCCTTTTGACCTTACTAATGCACCTTCTACATTTCAAGGTTTCATGAATTCCATTTTAAAACCCTTCCTTAGAGAATTTGTGTTAGTATTTTTTGATGATATACTAATCTACAACAAGTCTTGGAAGGATCATGTCGAACATGTTGACATGGTGCTCAAACTATTGGAGGAGAAATAATTATATGAAAAAATCTGCAAATATTTCTTTGGAGTACAAGAGGTGGAATATCTGGGTCATATTGTATCTCATGAAGGTGTTAAGGTAGACCCGAGCAAAATTAAAACCATTAAGGAATGGAAAATCCCCACATCCATAAAGCATCTATGAGGATTTCTTGGGTTGACAAGGTATTATAGCAAGTTTGTTAAGAATTATGGGAGAATAACAACACCTCTAACAACATTATTGAAGAAAGATGCATTTTCATGGACTCCAGAAGCAACGAAAGCCTTTGAACATCTTAAAGAGGCAATGTGCCAAGCACTAGTCTTAGCTACACCAGACTTCACAAAAACATTTATTGTGGAATGTGATGCCTTAGGAAATGGAATTGGTGCTGTTTTAATGCAAGAAGAAAGACCCATTGCTTTCAAAAGTCATCCAATCAAAGGAAAGTATTTACAAAAAGCTATTTATGATAAGGAAATGTTGGCAATACTACATGCACTTAAGAAATGGTGACCCTACCTAATGGGAAGACACTTCAAGGTAGAAAGAGATCATGATAGTCTTAAATACTTTTTAGAACAAAGATTATCTTCAAAAGAGCAACAAAAATGGGTCACAAAGATGTTGGGTTATGACTTTGAAATCATCTATAAAAAAGGGAAGCAAAATGTTGTGGCAGATGCACTCTTAAGAAAGGATGAGGATGTGGAAGAATTTCTTTGCACCATTTCTTATCCAACCAGATTGGATAAATGAAGCAAGGGATGAATGGAAGAATGATGAGGAAGTGTGGGCACTCATTCAAAAGATACAACAAGATCATAGTACATCTGATACATTTATCTAGAAAAAATGATTCTTTATGGTACAAGGATCGGTTATACCTATGTAATAATTCCCAACTCAAACAAAATATTCTTAGGGAATTGCACACCTCTCCCTTAGGAGGGCACTCAGGATTTCTAAAAACCTACCACAGGGTTAAGAAGGATTTTTTTTGGGATGGCCTTAAATCAAGTATTCAAAAGTTTGTGGTGGAATGTTTGGTTTTCCAACAAAATAAAGTTGAAACAATTAGGACTCCAAGACTATTACAACCTTTATCCATTCCAAGCCAACGTTGGGAGGAGGTTTCAATGGATTTTATCGAAGGTTTACCCAAGTCCGAAGGAAAGAGTGTTATCATGGTGGTAGTGGATAGACTTACCAAGTATGCACACTTTTGTGCATTATCTCATCCATTTAAAGCGAGTACAGTTTCTACTGCATTTATGGAAACAATTCAAAAGCTACATGGAAATCAAAAGATTATTGTAAATGACAGAGATCCCATTTTCACTGAAAATTTTTGGACATAATTATTTTCTTGTCTTGGTACTCAGTTATCTCATAGCTCATCTTATCATCCTCAATTTGATGGGAAAACTGAGATAGTAAACAAATGTTTTGAAGGATATCTTTGTTGCTTTGTATATGATAAATAGACATAATGGGTCAAATGGTTGCCTCTGGCTGAATGGTGGTATAAGACTTCCTTCCACACTACAACAAAAATGACCCCATTTATGGATATCATCCACCATCCATCACATCATATTCAAGAGAAAATTCTAAGGTTCAAGCAATGGAAGATCACATTGAGCATCAACAAGAAGTTCTCCAACTCTTAAAGGATAACCTCACCTTGGCATAGAATAGAATGAAACAACAGGCAAATCAACATCGCAGTGAAAGAAGTTTTGAGGTAGGTGATTGGGTATTCCTACAGCTATAGCCATATAAACAAATGTTCCTCAAGAAATCTAAGAAGGATAACAAATTATCACCAAAGTATTATGGTCTGTACAAGGTGTTGCAAACGATTGGTACTATGGCATACAAATTGGAGCTTCCTGCAGCTTCTCGAGTGCACCTAGTTTTCCATGTTTCATGCTTAAAGAAGGTTATAGGTGACAAGCTTCCAGTTTAGACAATATTTTGAGAACTTGATGAGGAAGGAAATATCATATTGGAACCTGAAGCAGTCAAAGAAACAAGAACTCAACAACTACAAAATTGATCAATTTCAAAGTATCTCATCAAGTGGAAGAACTTACCCGTTGAAGATTCCACATGGGAGGATGAAAATTTTGAAGGAGAGGGGCATGTTAGGTCCCTATAATATTAGTGATCCCCCCATTACTATTTTCTTTGTATCCCTTATTGCTATTATTTTACCCCTATTGTCCCCATATTGTTATTATTGTGCCCCATAGAATCCCCCTATTGTTATTTTTGTGCCTTTATATTATTATTGTTAGGTCGGCTTGGTTATATTGTGACCCCATAGACTCCTATATATGGAAAGGAGGCTTTTTCATTTGAATCATCTAAGAACTATTCATTTGTGTAATGTAAAGGAGGTTGCCCCTCGAAGAGGCTTATTTCTAAGGCGTTGATCTATCTTTTCTATCTTTTTGTGAGTTGGTTTCATAATAGGCCTAGTACGTGGAGGGCGTAAAATTTAAATGGGCGCGCTACCTCTGTGGTGAGTTCCTCACAAATTACAGATAGGCACAGGATCACAACAAAACATTCCACTATGCATGGCTGCTGCTGTCCATAGTGCTGGTCGCGTGGGAGCTACTAGAGTATAGCCAGTTTCCTCCAGTCGCGCCCGACCTACCAAAAGAAATGAAGTTCACTTCACTATGGGATATGAAGGACCCTCAAAGGGTCAAGGACAATAAGATCTTTTGGATCTTTATGGATATAAGTATCCATATGGCCATCAACCATAAAGTGTGGCTGTCGCTAACCATTTTTGAGAAACTATAAGAGTATGTGGAGTTCAAGGCCAACTTCCACCATGTATAGCTATGCGCATGAAAGGATCCTAAGCAGAAATAGTATGACCTACCATACCTAGCCACTGACGACATGATTACAATGGTCCTTGACCGCTGGCCAACGAATTAGCACACTGCCTCAGACTTGACAGCTGGGTCTAGCAATTCCATAGTGCAACGAAAAAAGGAAGAGGCCAAGTTGAAGATGGAAAAATTGGTCGCAAAGAGAAAAAAAGAGGTTGAGGACAAGGGCAAGGCAGAGCATGCTATTGTGAAGCAGACAGGAGGACATGCGAAAGAAGAGGAGCGTGGCTCTCATAGGAGTCAGAAGTTGCCTTCCTCAGAGACAGAGGAGGACCAACAGTGGGAACATGGAGGAGCAAACCCAGAGACTTCTTCATTCTACATTAAGCGCAATAAAGATCCAGAGAACATAGGTTCACGAAAGAAGTCTAAGGCCAACAATACTTCTCTTGATCCAATCACCTTAATAGAAGTTGATTTGAATGATATCGGTGATGCTATAAGGGATTCCACTGTGAAACTACTACAGTAGTTTGAGCTACAACATAAATAGGCCTTGGGTGCCATTCAGATGAGTTTGCACGAGCTATAGACCTAGGCATCGCAGTTACAAACCAAAATTGGACGAAGTAGTGAAACGTCAACTAGTTTCGTGTCCAACACATCAGAAGCGGCAGGTTTGGTGTGCACACTGGATACCCGTGAAATAGTGCTTCCAAGGGAGCATTAACCATAGAGACCGAAACTAACATGTTTGTTGTTAGTGCCCTCAAAGGAATTGGGCTCAATTTGGTTGCGCTTCCTAGTGAGGTGCTTCACATTTTGTAGGATGGCGTGATGGTGGAACTTTAGGCCCGTGAGCAGCGCACATTACAGGTAATCAGTGAGAATAAAGTCAACAATGTTCAGATGACTGTATAAAGAGATTATACTATTGACCTCGTCAAAGCCATCACAGACAAAAACAAGCACATGGCCAAGGTAGTGGCTGAGGCATGTAGGTCTATCCCAGAGTTGGAAATTCCCGATGATGAGTCAATAGATGTGTAGATTCGAAAGCTCGTTGCCAATGTGCTCGATGCAAGAGCACAGTTGGTGAAGGTTCAGTTTGAACTGAACCTCAAGATTGCAGAGATGTAATTGAAGGCCCAACCTTCAGCTCCATCAGAAGTTAGAGAGCAGTGCTAGACATCTGTGAAAGACGTCATGGTAGAAGTGAACAATGCAGTAAATGATTGCACTGTGCTCTTCGAGTAGTTGCTCGAAGTAGTCACCAGCCTAAAAGAGGACCCCAATGTACAGAGGCTGGAAACAGAGGCACGAGAGCTGCAAAAGCGATATGACAAAGTTAAAGTGATGATGTGCACCATTGCCATCACACAAAGGTTAGAAAAGTTGCGGTGCTTTGCTTTGTTGTAACTGACTCAAGTATCGACCGTGAACTCTGTCACAAACCCTCCTATGATATGTTTGAGCCAATGATCGACAACACGTGTGATCTTATCTTCAGAGGCTTCCAATTTCCACACTAAATCTATGGTCCAAACAATCAGATCATCAAGCCTCCACCTCCCTTGGCCATCTGGTGATTCACATTTTGTAGGATGGCATGATCGTGGAACTTCAGGCTTGGAAATAGCATGTGTTACAGGTAATCAATGAGCATAAAGTCTACAATGCTCAGATTATTGTACAAAGAGATTCCGCTATTGACCTCGTCAAAGCCATCAAAGACAAAAGTGAGCGCATGGCCAAGGTAGTGGATGAGGCATATAGGTCTGTCCTAGAGCTGGAAATTCTCAATGATGAGCCAGTAGATGTGTAGATTCAGAAGCTCACTACTGGCGTGCACGATGAAAGAATAGAGTTGGAGAAGGTTGAGTTTGACCTAAACCTCAAGATTTTAGAACTGTAGTTGAAGGCCTAGCCTTTGACTCCTCTAGAAGTCAGAGAGCATCATGAGACAACTGTGAAAGACACTATGGCAGCAGTGGACAATGTAGTAAAGGATTGCACTGTGCTCTTCGAGCAGTCATTTGAAGTAGTCACCAGCCTACAAGAGGAACCCAATGTACAGAGGCTAGAAACGGAGGTGTTGGAGTTGTAGCAGTGATATGACAAAGTTAAAGCGATGGTGTGCATCATCGCGATATGATGAAGTTAAAGCAATGGTGTGCATCGTCACCATCACACAAAGGTTAGGAAAGTCGTAGGAGGGAAAGGTGCTAAAAGAGCAGGTGGATGTAGCTCAGCACAAGGAAGTAGTGCTGAAGCTCACTTGAAGCCTTGGCTGGATGAGGAATATTTGATCATGGCCACTATCGAAGCCAGGTTGGCTAGTCTGTAGGCGACTCAATAGAAGATATAGTCAGATAGTATAGGGCTAGCGACGGAGCAGCTCATTGAGGAGATGAAGCAGGCGGCAACACAGTGCACTCCCAAAGTTGCAGTAGTCCAAGTGGAGCTGGGAGGTCTTCGAGACAAGATCTCCATGCTAGCTGAGTGACTCGAGGGTGAGTCACCATGTTTGTGTTGAGGGCCTATGGGGAACAGTTCCCCTAGGGTCAATTTTGGGGTTAAAAGCCTATGTTTTGGGGCAGAAAGCTCGAATTTTGTATAAAGGAATGTAAAGTCCTCGCATTTTGTGGTTGTAGAGTGCAAATATATCAAGAGTCAAAAAGGATTTCCACCCTTAGTTTATATAGGTTGTGTCAGCTTGATGAGATCTGCCCTTGGTTTGCGAACCATGGGATTATATAAAAAGAAGTGTTAGAAGAGTTTTTAGGAGGCAATTCATAGTTGGAGTCATTGATGAGTCTGTGAAGAGCTAAGAGCAAGAGTCTTAGTGTAGGAAAGCGGATCTGCAGCTGAGTGAGTAGAGGCCTAGGGTAGAAGTCTGCAACTGAGTGCAAGGACCCCTGCAACTGTGTGTGTAGGGCAGTTAGAGTCTGTACTGGAAATTTGAGTCATCAATAAAGAGAATTATTTTGAAATCACCGTGTATTTTACTTCTTTCAATTACATGTGATTATGTTATGTTAAGCACTAGGTTTATGTTTTATTGCTAATTTGATGCACAAATCTATATGTTTTCCTCTGTTATATGAACATAAGTAGAGATATATGTTTTTGCAAAGATAATATTAATAGCATGGTAGAGTTGGCGAACACTTAAGATAATTTAGGAAACTATACAAAAAATTAGTTATAGAGGCGCGTAAATGCTTGAGTCGCTTGTTTTGGATATGCAAAGGATGATCACATACCTTCACAGAGGCTCTAAATGACTAACAAAGAAGTACATCGATAGGGCTTATCGATCTACGCAAAGGCAGAGTCAAAGTGTAAAACTAAAATCATAACCATCTCAGGGTGAGGAAACTTGGTTCTTGCATCCTCCCATACTGCCTCGGGTGAGACTTCAGTTCACGCTCTACAGGTTGATGCCGAAAGGGCTAGTAGTGTAGGGATTTGCTTGGTTGACTAACGCTGAACCTAGTCTTATCGATCTGTGTGAAGGTAGAGTCAAAGTGTAAAATTGACATCACAACCATCATAGGGTGCGGAAACTTGGTTCCTACATCCCCCCATACTGCTTCAGGTGAGACTTCAGTCCAAGCTCCGCGGGATGATGCCGAAAGGGCTAGTAGTGTAGGGATTTGCTTAGCTGACTAACGCTGAACCTTGGTCAGTGACCATCAAGCCAAAAAATGGTTTCATGTTGGTCATGTCAGAGTTACAAGAGGATAACTAGTTTCCTTTAGTCACACCTGAACTACCAAAAGTAGCAAAGTTCACTTCGCTATGGGATACGAAGGACCCTCAAAGGGTCAAGGACAACAAGATTGTTTGGATCTTGATGGTGATGAGTATCCATATGGCCATCAACTGTGAACCCCGACCTTCGCCAACCATTTTTGAGAAGTTAAAAGAGTATGTGGAGTTCAAGGCCGACTTTCACCATGTCTCGATACGTGCATGAAAGGATCCTAAGTAGAAATGTTATGACCTGCCATACCTGGCCATAAACGATGCAATTACAGTGGCCCTCGACTACTAGTCGTCAGATTGGCGCACTACCTTGGACTTAACAGCTGGGTCTAGCAAGTCTGAAGTGCAACAGAAAAAGGAAGAGGCCAAGCTAAAGATGGAATAGTTGGCCGCAAAGAGAAAAAAAGAGGTTGAGGACAAGGCCAAGGCAGAGCATGCCACCGTGAAGCAGATGGGAGCATAGAAGGAAGAAGAGGAGCATGACTTTGACAGGAGTCAGAAGTTTCCTTCCCTGGAGACAGAGGAGGAGGACCAACAATCAGAACAGGGAGGAGAAGACCTAGAGACTACTCTGTTATGCATTAAGTGCAATAGAGATCCAAAGAAGGTAGGGACCTAAAAGAAGTCTAAGGCCATCAAGACTTCTCTCAATCTGATCACCTTAACAGAAGGTGATTTGAATGATATCGGTGATATGGTAAGGGATGCCAGTTCAGAACTGATGGAACAATTCGAGCTACAAGAAGCAGGCCTTAGGTGCCATTCAGATGGGTCTGCGTGAGATGTAGATCCAGGAACCACAGGTATAGACCAGTGTGGGATGAAGCATCATGGGGTAAACTAGTTTGGAACCTAACACATTCAAAGCAGTAAGGATGGTGCACACACTAGATCGCCAGGCAGTAGTGCTGCTAGAGGGAGCACCAAACATAGAGATTGAAGCTAACAGGCTATTGTCAACGCACTCGAATGAGTTGGGCTCAATTTGGCCATGCTTCCCAGTGAGGTGCTTGAAATTTTGCAGGATGGCATGATTGCGGAATTTCAGGCCCATGAATAACACACATTACAGGTAATCAGTGAACAGAAAGTCAACAACGCTCAGATGACCATACATAGAAATTATGCTATTGACCTTGTCAAAGCCATCATAGAAAAAAATGAGTGCACAACCAAGGTAGTGGCTGAGGCATGCAGCTCTATCCCAGAGCTAGACATTCCCAATGATGAGCCAGTAGCTGTGCGTATTCAGAAGCTTGTTGTCGCCGTGCACGATGCAAGGACAAAGTTGGTGAAGGTTCAGTTTGACCTAAACGTCAAGATTCCAGAACTTTAGTTGAAGGCCCAATATTCAACTCCCCTAGATGTTAGATAGTAGTGTGAGACTACTGTGAAAGACAGCATGGCAGTAGTGGAAAATGCGGTAAATGATTGCACTGCACTCTTCGAGTAGTCATTTGAAGTAATCACCAACCTATAAGTGGACCCTAATGTATAGAGGTTGGAATTGGAGGTGTGGGAGCTGCAGAAGCTATCTGACAAAGTTAAAGTGATGACGCACACTGTCACCATCACACAAGGGTTAATGATCCAAAATGGATCCTAAAAACCCTCTAAGTCTTTAAAAATAAAAAACTATTGCAGAGGATGAACCTTTAAAAATAGTAGAAAACACTATCGGGAGCGAAAAACATGAAGAAATAGTGAAAAACAAAGCTATTGGAGGCTTGAACAACGATGTACAGGAGCCGTTGGATCTGGCTGATCAATGATCTAGATCCGATCAGCGTATTGCAATCAGCGATGGCAAGCAGAGGTTATCGGAGGTGGCCATATGACAGTTGCGATAGTGATCAATGTAAGTCAACGAGGACTATCGATCAAGCGCACAGATCAATGGCCCAGGTTAACTCATGATATCGCATCGACAGAATACAAAGGAGCGCTTATTAATGGCTTGGGGACTATGCGATATGCGATTGCGATATATCGCATCATATTATCACATCAGAGCAATACAAAGGAGCGGGGGCGATATACTTGCGACTTGCGATAGCTGGACCCAACAGGATTATGGATGGAATTTAATATGTTCTGAGTTCTAGAAAAAGGGGTTTTTCTATATAAAGTCACACTTTTGTTAAATAAATGAAAAACAAAGGAAATGCAAATGGAGCAACAAAATGGATCCAAAAGGGTTTATACATGTAGTTTTAACGTATTTGAGTTTTGTAATGAGCGGGATTTCTAGCAGGCCTTAGGTGATAAGTGGTATTGGACGGGCTCCACCTGATGCCATCCACTAGCTGACACGTGGCTTGAGAAAACTACTTTTTCGGGCGGTTAATCTCCATACGTATAAGCCGCCCGAAATGAATCTCAACCATTGGATCAAGGTCACTCATATCAACGGTGGACATGAAATAGTGATATAAAAGTGGACCCGATGGAGTTATAAGGTGGAATTAATAATATTTCAAGTCTCATAAATGGAAGTTTGGTGGATTTTCCCTTGTTTTAGTGTATTTCTCTTGTAAATAGAGAATGACTAATTTGGGGATTTCAAAGGCGCCAATGGTCCCTTCCGTTGTAGAACAGGTGGCCACCATCCCTGAAGACATTTAGAAATGATTGCTTAACGCTCAGAGGGGATTTGAGCGGACAGAGGCCGAGAGCGAGAGAGCCTAGAAGAGGAAACGAACAGACAGTGCCAATTAGCTTAAAAGGCCACTAAATGACAGAGACACAAGCAAGAAGTGCTGAGACAGAGAATGAGGGAGGGTCTGTGCACTTAGGGAGACTTGAGGGATTCAAGTAAACTCCTGCTATTTTGTATCTATTGTGTTGGGACTCAAATTGAGCTCACATTTGTAAAACTCTGCTCTTGAAGACATAATAGGGAGGTCACCACTGAAGGCTGGACCAGGAGAGGTAGCCCAAGAGTTTTGGGTGAACTCCTTATTAAACTTGTTGTGTTATGTGTGTTTGTCTATTATGTTTCTCTAACTTCTCATTGTCTATATTATTTGCAATCTTATCGATCTGTTGCATTAAGTAATATAGGCAAATCCAAGCACATGAGTCTATAATACCTTAATATTAGTCTAAGATCTCATTTTTAGATCAGTGAAAAAAGTTGTAGGGTGCAAAGGCACTGAAAGAGTAGGTAGACGTAGCTCAACACAAGGAAGTAGTTTTGAAGGCTCACTTGAAGCCTTGGGTGGACGAGGCATATTTGATCACGACCACTATTGAAGTTAAGCTGGCTAGTCTGCAGGTGACTCAGTAGAAGATACAGTCAGATAGTACAGGGCTAGTGATGGAGCAGCTGGTCGAGGAGATGAGGTAGGTGACAACACAATACACTACCGAAGTTACAGTAGTCCAAGTGGAGATGGGAGGTCTTCACGACAAGAGGATTCTCCACACTAAACATTTAGATGAAAGTGCTGGACGGTGAGGCATACCAATCTGTAATGCCTAAGAATGCCTCCATTGCTTCCTTTGACAACCATGGTGGATCCTATTCAAATATCATCCTATATACTGGGGTGAAATAATGGTCAGGTAGCCGTATGATTACTCCCCTAAAGCTGCATTCAGACAACAACTTGAAATATGTGTTAACAACAGTCTCGCTGGTGACCATGCCCACTCCAAGCCCGTGAACTCATGTTGGGCATAGAATGCATCTAGGATGTAGGCATACATGTAAATCTCTGCATGCATACCCTTGGGTGACTGTCAAGCCTTCGTGACTTGTTCCTTCAATTGATGAGCTAGTATGCTAGACCAGTTGCATGGTCTTCCTTCCCTAGTGAGTTGGTCCAATGTGATCACTCAACTCTAAGGAAAGGTTTCAATGCTCTCTTGGCCACTCAGTCGAAATGTGAATATGACCAAGTATTGGTAAGCCTTCCTCAATATCTTTGTCTTGTAGATCTAGTTGGGTGTCATCCTGAACCGAGATAGCTCCTTTACCCAATCCTTCATAATATCTCTGGAGTTACCTTTGCTGCTGGGCAAGATGAATGGATGACTCATGATAGTTGTGGGCTCTGATATATGATACATCTCATAATAATCTCATGCCCAAAAGGTTGCAAGCTTCATCCCACTTACACTACTCAAGGTCATCGTCTCAGGGACAATGTGAGAGATGATCGAGTGAATCATGTTCGCGCATGGGAACACAAGTTATCTACATGCAATACGGTACAAGCCAGACTTATGAATGTTCACATACACCTAATGGTATTTGAGGTCTTCCCCGAAAATGACTGGAAATATTTCATTAATCTCTTGCCACTTCAGTTTGATGTCCTTGTCTAGATACAACTTCGTATCTTCATAGATCGGTAGACTTGAGGACACCTGCTCAACTGCTGCTCCAGCTGCAACTCCATTAGTGTCCTATGATCCTATTCTCTTGGAAGCCATTGAGATAGATGAACACCTGAAAGATATGGAAACAAGCAACATGCATGGCAAGAAGTATGTTAGTGGAAACAAAGAAAATCTGGGGAAGGACACAACACATACTTGGGAAATTGATGAGAAAGATTAC
Source organism: Pinus taeda (assembly GCA_000404065.3). Classification (NCBI taxonomy): domain Eukaryota; kingdom Viridiplantae; phylum Streptophyta; class Pinopsida; order Pinales; family Pinaceae; genus Pinus; species Pinus taeda. The sequence goes on along the minus strand of APFE030838288.1, from coordinate 109,548 downwards.
ACAAATTTTACTAGGAGGCTGGGTGACTCACTGCCAGAACTACACAAAAGGCAGTCTGGGATGTCTGGAGGCAAGACTGGCTGCTGGATTTGCGCAATCCAGTCAGGAAATTGGTTGCTGGGATTGTACAATGTGTAATTCCAGTTGGATAGGATTGCTGGCCCAGGGATAGATTTACACAATTTCTTTGGCCAAGCAGCCACTGTTCTCCAGAATATGTAAAACAGTCCTGGAGGCTAGTGCTGGGTAGGAATGTGCATTTCTGGAGAGGAAGGTGAGCCTTCCTTCCCTAGATTGCGCAATGCAGCCTTGGTGAAAGCAAAGTCTGGGCCAAGGTTGGCCCAACTTGCTAATGGGAAACTGAAAGCAAATAAGACAGTGAATGCATGGCGACACTAAATGATGGAAAAAGTGATTAATAGTGCGTGTAAAACATGAATGAAATATTTAGTAAATAGATCAACATGCATGTGGGTGAGGCAGTTCACCATTCGGGCGAACATCCATGTAAAACAATTTCATGCATAAACAAGAGTGAGATAGCAATGAAAACTGAAACAGAGCTAGGGAAAGCTAGTACAGATGTAAATGACAACAAGTGTTCAAGGAAATCAAGCAAGCATCACTCACATGAGCGAATACACAAAAAGTGACAGAACTTTTGAAAAAGGCAAGTTGAGGCCACTTACCCATGAATAGCTGAGCCGGATGTGTCAAAGAGTCCTAGATGTGCTGTTAGATGTTAGAGCTCCAAGATCGATGTGAATGAATGAGCTCTGATGCGTCGAATAAATACGTTTGGTCTCATGATGCACATGCCACAAATCTAGGAAAATGTGAAACTTGGAGGGAAACTTCTAAAAAAACTTTGCATGTAACCCTCAACTACTAATAATAGCTCCCTAAATCATGGGATGAATTTTCCATGTTGTATCTTGATATTCCAGGAAGAGAAAGTCATGCATGCATGCAAGTCAAGTCTCCTCGGTCCGGGGTGGAATTGGTCAACCAGGCTGTTCATGCATGTAGTTGCTCAACTGCTTGGGGAAAATGCACATTCCTGGCTGGGAGTTGGGTTGATTTCCTAGGAGGATTGCACAATTTCTAGGCAAAGAAGTTGGCTGCTACCCAGATTTGTGCAAATCCTAGGCCGAGCAACCCTGCTGGAGAAATTTGCGCAAATCCTACCTGGAGTGTTGGTTGGAAGGATCGCGCCATTATGGAGCCCAGTAGGTTGCCAGAGAGGATTGTGCAATTTCTGGAGGGAAGGCTGGCTGCCCTCCAAATATGCACAATTTTCAAGGGGAATTTGTTCATCCTGAAGCTGGACCAAGTACGAGTGAACAAAATATGAGGGGAATGGATTGATTGTGATCGACATGTTGCCTTTGTGTGATGGAAACACTGAAGCTTGAGTACTCGATGAAGCAAGACAAAGTGTTGTGAAAGGTTGGTAAGGGGGCTCCAAAACGGGATAATGAAAAATTTTGGAGGGTGGTTGTAGTCACTACAACTCTACCTATGGTATTGTGACAAAAAAAGGCTATAAGTAACAAGTCACATTTTGTAAAAGGACAAATTTCCCACCACTATGTAGTCTTTACGATTATTATCTGATTTAATAAAAGAAGTTTATTTGTGGTTTTTGCATTGTGTGTTCTCCTCTTCTCTTTTAGCATGTCAATTTTTTAGATTGTGGGGGCCTCCCCCCAAGATCTGGATCAATCTCTCATAGAACACCTGACATGTCAAAAATTGGAAGTTGTCCTAGGTAATGAAGCCCAAGGTAACCCTATGGAGGAATCCGCTAGTGATTATGTTCCCATGATAGTAGTTCACAATATCATTCCCATTGGAATAGAACTTGGAAAATCGTTAAATATCAATTCCAACTTAATTGATCCCCAACATGAATGATTGATGGAATTTCTCCTACATCATAAAAAAACATTCACCTAGGATTACACATACATGAAAGGTATTAACCCTGAACTTTATACACATCATATTTATATAGAAAAGGATGCCCATCCTATTCATTAACTCCAGAGGACACTAAACCCACACCTTAGGGAGGTAGTTAAACAAGAATTCCAGAAACAGCTTGATGCCAATTTTATATATCGTATATCAGATAATTATTGGGTTTCTCCATTGGATTTTGTCCCCAAAAAGAATGGAAAATGGTGTATCTGTGTATATTATAGGGAATTAAACAAAACCACATAGAAATACGATTTCCTCTCTCATTTATTGATAAAGTTCTTGACACTCTTTGTAGGAAGAAGTGATTTTCTTTCCTAGACAGAGTTAGTAGATACAAGAAGATTCAAATCATACCAAAAGACCAAGAGAAAACTATGTTTACTTTCCCTTTGGGAACATATGCATATTGTGTCCTTCCCTTTGGCCTTTGCAATGCACCTACAACATTTCAAAGAGCAGTGCTAAGTATATTTTTTGATTTGACTAATGAAGGACTTGAACTTTATATGGATGATTTTATGCCTTATGGCGATGAATTTGATGAAGTATTGATTAATTCGATGAAGCATTGATTCCTCATTAGATGCATAGCCAGTAGATAATGCCTCAACAATGAAAATTGTCACATGATGATGTAATAAGGCATAATTTTAGGACATTTTATCTCTGTCGTATGCATCTAGGTGGACCTAACAAAGATCAAGGTCATTCTTAAACTTCTCATTCCTCAGACACGAAAGGAGGTACATAGTTTTCTTGGTTATGAAAGTTATTATCATCGTTTGATAACTCACTTTTCAAATATTGCAACACCTTTCTATGTATTAATGGGACATGTGGAATTTGACTGGACTGACAAATGTAATCATGCTTTTTGCATAATTGAAGAAATTATTATTAACAACACCAGTACTATGAGGCCTAATAGGAAATTGTCGTGCCACATATCTTCAAATGCACCTGGCATGGCTATAGGAGAAATGTTGGGACAAAAGGAATACAAGAATCCCTACGTAATCTATTCCATTAGAAAAAACTTGACACTTGCAGAGATAAATTATGCTGTGACTGAAAAAGGATTTTTGGTTGTTTTCTATGTTGTTAATAAATTTCATCACTATATTACATGTTATCCTATTTTTTTATATACATATCATTATGCTATTAGATATCTAGCTAATAATCTAGTGATTAATTGTAGATTGATATGTTGGTTGCGTTTGTTGTAGGAATTCAATATTACAATTAAGGACTAACCAAGAAAGGAAAATCTTGTTGCGAATTTCCTATCTAGGATTCTACCTCCAAGTAAATTCTCTCCTATGGAAGACAAATTCCCAAACAAACATTTATTTGCAGTGCCTGTTAAAAGTGTGGTATGCAGATGTCGGAAACTACTTGACAATAGGAAAATTGCCATCACATCTCTCATCTCGAGAGAAGAAACATATTATTTAGGGAAGTTCTTGATTTTCTTGTATCAATATTTTCCTTTTCCATACCAAAGCAGACCTTTAGATTCATGGGTGTATCAAGGAATATGAGGTTTATGATATCCTTAGAGCCTTCCATGATGAGCCCTGCGGAGGCCACTTCGTTGATAAAAAAAATTGGGCATAAATTGTTATAGATAGGCTATTTTTGGTCCACAATGTTTAAGGATGCCAAGAAATACATACATATTTCTAACAACTTCCAAAGAATGGGGCATCTCATTCAATCTGATGAAATTCCCCTTCAGAGACAGTTTGTGTTGGAACCATTCGTAAGGTGGGTTATGGATTTTGTAGGCACCATTAATCCTCCTTCGAATCATAAATCCTACATTTTAGTCAATAGAGATTACATTTCGAAATTGGTAGAAGCAATAGTTGTTTCAAGAGCCACAGAGGAGGTAGTTATGAATTTTTTATTTTAGTTCTTCGTCCATTATGGTCTACCTAGAGAACTCATCACCGATGGAGGGTCCTAGTTTACAACTTAAAAAAAATTTGGAACCCTACAAAAATGTCATATTTAACATAGAGTTACTCCACAGTAACATCTGCAAGTGAATGGTAATGTTGAGAGCACAAATAAATTTTTAGAAAATATTTTAACTAAAACAATATTTTTTAACCACTAAGATTGGGCGCCTAAAATATCTGAAGCCTTATGGGATTACTGTACGACCTAGTGTAACCCCACTGGATTCTCACCATACCAGATTGTTTATGGTAAGAATCCAATTTTTCTAATTGAATTTGAAATCAAGACTCTTAAAGCTTCCTGTGAAGTCGGCCTGGATCTTACAAAAGCTAACAAACAATGTCTGTAGTAGCTTAATGAGTTGGATGAAATGTGCTTTATTACTCTCTAGCAAACGTATATAATCCAACAACAAAGGGCCAAATGGCATGATCATATTATTGAAACGAAAACCTTCCATAAATGTGATCAGCCATTGTTATATGATTCCAGGTTTCAAGATTTCCCAGGGAAGTTTTAAATGAGATGTTTGGGCTCTTATGAGTTTAGCGAAGTATATGACAATGGAACTGTGTGCCTCACTACCATTGATGTATCTGTTATTTAATTTCTTACTAGTGGTCATGGAGTACACCTTTACCATCAACCAGTTATGTAGGAGTCTTTATTCCATGAAGTTACGAATGATGCCGATTTGTAAATTTTGGTTGGACGGGGAAATACCCCCACCATTGTGACCAGGAAAAATATTTCCTTTTGAAGTTTTTACTTAATAATGTAAATATAATAGGGTTTTCTATTTGATTGGATTTGTTTTAATGTTTAATATATATATATATATATATATAATATATTATATATAAATATATATATATATATATATATATATATATATTTACTTTTTATTTTAATAATTAGTTCTATCTCGAGGTCCTAAAATGTCATTCCTCAAATCATGATTGTTGTTACTCGAGTCACAATTGTTGTAAGCTTAACTTGAAAATATTTGTTGTTGTACTTAAGTCACAATTGTCCCTATTTAACCCGCAATTATTGATTCACAACTGATGTTACCTTAGTCATGGTTGTTGTTACTTAAGTCGTAGTTGTTGTTACTCCAATCACAACTTTTTCTACTTCAACTGATCCAGGCAGCTCCAGAGACACACACATGACAAAGAGGACTCAAGAAAGCTCAAAAATCAAAGTTCTTAGATTATGCTCGAACCAAATCCATGTCGAATATCTCCTTGTCATGATTGTGTGGTGCGAATAGTTCGTCAAATCGAGTCCGTATGTGAAAGTTAGAACCAGTCAAATTTGGGTTGACTTTTGCTGACTGGGTAGGCTTAAGGAGGCCACAATCTCAACTTTTCTGGCAGACGAAATCCGGCCAACTTTGGCTAGATTCCAGGCAAAATTGTGGCCTCGTTAAAAAGACTCCTTCAGCCTAAAATTTTAATTTTTGAACATGCCTTCTTAATTATATAAAAAAATATTAAAAAAAAGAGGGCGGTGGTGGGCCACAACCCCCACCACCCATGCCTCTCCGTTAACCATACGCACATTAAGGTGAGGCCGAAGGGAGTTGAACTCACCTAGACACATGGGCTAGCCCCCACCGAGTGGCCCCATAAAAATAACGCAGCCCATTAATATGCGTACCACCAAATCTTATACGCCCAAAGATTGATACGAGGAGTGGAGCAAATTATGGGGGTAGGCCATCCAATGTGGAACCAACCCTCTATTCAAAATTGTTTCAATTAAACAACAAACTCATCAAACTCTTTGGTGGATGATTCTGTTAAATTGCATCTGTTCCAATGAACCTTGACTGGAGATGCTGATAAATGGTATATTGAATTATATATGACATATTTTAGTGGCTTTTCTTCCTTGGCCATGACATTTTTAAATCATTTCAAATTACCAATGAGGTACAACATCGATTTTGACCTCTTTTCCAACATTAAGTAAGACATGTTCACTCTAATTTTTTATCACATCCATGACTAGAAATGACGTAAGAGGTTAGTTTGAACCAAGCTCCCTGATGATAGTATTTGTAAATGGTTGATTTGATCATTGTTACCTCCCATAGCCAAGGTTGTGTTTGTGTTTAGGGTTGTTACTGAGGAACAAGCTATCGTAGCTATCCAACAACTAGCTTTGATTTACTCTCAGTTAGGCATGCTTTATGATGTAATTCCTAATTACCCTCACCCTTCTACAGACCCACCCAAACCTACCCCAGGACCACACATTGATGGTGTGATTGGTTACATATTTGATTGTATGAGCCAACTTACTTCCCAAATAGGGAAATTGATTGTTACATCACAATCCTTGACAAGTGTGTTTGTCTCTAAAAAAACACCCTCTTCTAAGAAACCCGTTGATTTTCTCACGGTAAAGTCCACAACACCCATGAACACTCAACCACCTGGAAATAAAAAGAGAAAAAATAATAACCAAAAGAATAAACCTACTCAGGAGACTCAACCAAATCCATCTAATCATGGTGGGGGAAAAAGTGCATGACCTCAAAAGATCAAGTTCTCTAGAAAAATTTGTCCTGGTGAGAATTTGACTCATGAGTGCCCTCAAATGGATGAAGTCCATAGGATTCTTGCACCACCACCTACAACTCATCATCTGGTTTTCTTGACTCATGCATTCCTACACAGACTCAATAGCAAATGGTTGCCCATGCTCCTAACCTTCACAAGAGGGTAATGAGGGGTCGTATTTTCATCTTGCCAATACTACGTCTGTCCTTATGTGCCAAGAGCAAGTTAATGTGACTATGTGAGCTAAGTCTTATGATACTCTAAGTCGATTCCCCCCCCTAATGACTCAACCACCCCGACTGCTTCCACTGTACCTCTCATGCTAAATAAGCCTGTGGAGCTAGTCTATTAGCCACTTAAGAGTTTTGTTCACAAGTCAACACTCTATCCATCTACACGAGATGCCCAACACTACAATATTGTTAAGGATTTAGCCCAAGATCTTTATGCCATGTCTACTTTTGAGTTTTTGCAGAGCTGTCCTCAGTAACAAAAAGGCTTGTTAACTGCGATCAGGGGGTGGATCCTTGAGGGTCTAGTCTCATAAATTTTAACATTGAGACTTCTCATTATAGGCTTTCCCACCAAGATACTTTTCATATTTGTGCATGTGTCTTTCACAAATATATTCATTACACTTTGTGGATGAAGGGTCCTCCACCTGTGATATGTCAACATCATACTAGAAAGCTCTCATTTCTCCAGCACTCGCTAAGTATACTACCACTCTTTGGGAATTTGATGGACACCATTTTGTACCTCAGGGGGTTCTTCCTAAGTTTTCCATAGAGCTAGGGGGAAAGACTACCTACATTGACATTGAAGTCATCGATGCTCCCTTGGACTATAACCTACTCCTTAGCCATAGTTGGTTTTATGATATATGGGCAATCATGTTTTTTGGTATTTTGTGTTCTTTTCTTTCCTCATGAAGGAAAGATAGTCATAATTGATCAATTGGACTATTGTGAGTCATCGACCCAACTTACCACTACAGGGAATTTTGTCCCACTTGTTGGAGATAACCTAGGGAATTATGAGAGTGTTGTTGTTGGTTTATTCAAAATATCATTTCTTATGGGTGTCTTTCCTTTAACTCTACCCAACATTCCTTCTTTTTCTATCACTAATCCTATTCAAATGGTCTCTTTTGTCACCTTTAGACCCCATAAGTCACCTCCCCTTGGGAGGTTCCTTCTTCCACAGATGTAGATTAGCATGGTCAACATATGCCACCTTTAGTGGAAGAGATTTCCTTTCCACCAGTCTTGTCAGTGCCTCCCAACACTGGTCAAAAACTCCACCCCAATATGGAATATGATTAGGATCCTTTTCCCACAAGGGCCATCACACTGCCTCTTCCAAGTGACTCCCTTGACAACAAGTATTCTTCTCGAAAATTCAATTAGGGGAATTTTTAGGTCTAGATTCGGCCTCCTAAGGAGAATGTACAAGCAGAATAAACTTTATAAGGATCAATAGGATTCAAGATGATGATGTCAACCATGGGGGATGATTCACCAATTTTGGAGTAAAAAAGTTAAAATATTAAAAAATAATGAAATAATAAAACTACTTTTTCAACTCATATTTTAAACTTATCTCCCTAAGGTTTTATTAAAATATCGATTGGGAGTAATTTTTGGATGCAAAATTTAATTCCTCATCCAAGGATTACCCATGTTACATACTTTCGATGGACCCTTCTATTTAAAAAAATGAGAAATACATGAAAAAAACATGATTGCAATCACATTTTTCATGTATTTCTCATTTTTGTTGTAGCAGGGCCCATCGAAAGTATGGAACATAGGTACTCCTTGGATGAGGAATCAAATTCTGCATCCAATGAGTGTTTCCGCTTGAAATTTGAGTAAACCCATAAGGAGATAAATTTAAAATACAAGTTGAAAAAATAGTTTTTCTTTTCGCCCTCTAAAATTTGATGATGTAATCTAATCTTAATTTATTATTTCCACTATTATTTAATAATTTCCTTAAGAGGCCCATTTTAGACCTCAAAATCCCCTTGATGATCTTGGAGGTTATCGATTCAACTATTCATCATCCTAGGTAGATTATACCTCTTCATTCCTATAGTCTTTTTGAATTGGAAAAGGTAGATATTGGCAAAGAAAATTTTGAATTGACCCGGGGGGGGGGGGGGGGGGGGTATCTCCTCGTCCCTCCTTAGAAGTGCCACCCTTGGGCCAAGTCAATTTTTGGGTTTCATATGTTGAACTTTCCACCAAATTTCTAGCTCATATCCACCCATCGATAAATGTCTACTACCCCCTTTATGTATTGATAGTCCTTGTCAAGGAGCTCCACTAGCTCATGAGACCACTCACCTTATATATCCTCGAGGCATTCTTGATAATGCTATGGTTCTAGGCATTCCTTGGCATCATCAACCTTTATAAATTGAGTACTTCAACTATCTATGGCATTTCCCCACCATGGTGTGCCATATGGTACCTCCACTCATCCATGAGTTCATGTATGGAATCCTTGGCATTTGCATGGCAGTGGGCACACCTTGACATGACCTATTAAACTGAGTTACACCTGTAGATAATGTACATAGGAGTGTGTGAGATTTTTTCATCTCCTTTTGGTTTGGTGTGTGATGGGAGCTCTTTTATAGTATCTCATATATGCCAAAAATCCAAAAAAATTATAAAATTCAGAAGACTAAAAAATATACACTTATCCTTTTACCTCATCCATACTTTATTTCTTTCATTGTGTGATTTAACCACAAGTCTAGTCTTTATGGATGGTTTTTATAGGACAGGGTTCTAGTTCTATTGCCACATCCATTAGACCTTAGATGTGTTTATATTGAACGTGACATAGAGGGGTAGGTGTCTCACTTCCATCTTTGTTGCATTATTAACAGTTAGTTCGACTTAACCCACTTGACCCACTTGTGTATGAGTTGGTTAGGGGTATGTTATTGTAGAAATTTCCTAATTCTCAAGTCCCTAGGTGTTTAGATACATTCTCTCAGAGGATAGAATGAACCTATATAATCTCACTGTCATGCTAGGAGGTAACTCCAAAATGTGAATTGTGATTTTGCATTAAGATTGCTCATGGATATATAGATGGAGGGAGAGACTCTTGGGCTTCATCTCCCAGTGTCTCTTCATATTCCTATTCTCCTTATTTACTATTTACGCTATTTTACATATATTCACCCAATCCCAATGATTAGGTGTCAAAATTCCCCCGCTCAATCTAAAGGGATGTTGGTGAGTCCAAGCATCATTCTGAATCTTTCAAAATTTTCTCTTCCAAGCGCTTTGGTGAAGATGTATGCAATCTTCTCATTTGTGGAACAATGGCATATATGGATTGTATTGGCCTCAACATGATGTCAAATCAAATGGTATTTTGTATTGATGTGCTTTGTTTGATCATGGAGCTTTGGATTCTTGGCCAAATTTATTGCAGAAGTTTTGTCAGTCATGAGTGGAGTGGAATGCACTTGTCTCACCTGAAAATCTTTCAGAATTTTCTTGATCCACACAATTTCCTTTGTTGCTTTAGTTTCTGCCACATATTCTTCCTCTATTGTGGAATCTATTGGAACTAGTTTTTTTCGTGACCTCTAAGAGACATCTCCTGATCCAAGACTCATAGCATAACTTGAAGTAGATACCCCAATTTCTTTATCTTTATCAAATTCTAAGTCAGAGTATCCAATCAAGATGAATTCACCCACCTGTGTATACTTGAGTTCCCTTCAAGTAATTTATAACTCTTTTTGTAGCAGACCAATGTGCCTCACAAGGCTTTTGCATAATCCTCGATAGGATTCCAACAACAAATGAAATGTCTAGTCTGGTAGTAGTTAGGTAGTTAAGAATTTGTACAAGTTGTTATACTTTGTTTCATCCTCAAATTATTTTCCTTCGATGGATGCAAGATTCAAGTTTTTTCCCATTGGAGTAGTCAAATAATCACACTCAATCATGCCAAACCTGTTCAACAAATCTCCAATGTACTTATTCTGAGAGAGAAATATAAACTTCAGATGTTGAGTTACTTCAGTACCAAGATAGTAGTGAACATAGCCCAAGTCGTTCATTTCAAAACCTTTCCTCAATTCCTTCTTTATGGATGCAATGTAGCTCTCATTATTCCCTGTCATCAAAATATCATCTACATACACCACAAGATATACAATTTGTTTTTCAAATTTCTTGTCAAACAAAGTTGCACCATCAAGATGATAATGTTTGAATTTGAGTTTTAGAAGATGCTCAGTTAACTTTTCATACCAAGCTCGTGGTGCTTTGTTGAGGCCATACAAGGATTTCAAAAGCTTGAATCCCTTGTGTTCTTAGACATTCACAACAAATCCTTTTGGCTAGGACACAAAAACATTCTCTTTCATATCTCCATTCAAGAAAGCAGTTTTTGCATCCATTTGATGGACTTTCCAAACATTCAGAGTTGCCAAGGAAAAGAGTGTCTGGTTGGTAGCCCATTTTTCTGTGGGGGCAAAAGTCTCCTCATAATCAATCCCTTGCTTCTGTGAAAAACGTTTTGCCACAAGCCTGGATTTGTGCTTGTCAAGTGAGCCATCAGATTTAAACTTGTTCTTGTAGACCCACTTAGAGCCAATTGGTTTGGTTCCCAATGGGGGATAAACTAGCTTCCAAGTGCCATTCTTTATCAAGGCATCATACTCATTTTGCACCGATTCTTTCCATTAATCATGAGAAGTGACTTCTTTGAAGGAAGTTGGTTCAAAGTTTGTAGACAAATTCAGTTCACAATCATAAGAAACATCCATATCAATAGGTGAATCAAAATCATCTACATCACCTCCATTTTTCCAGGTTGAATTTCTTGTTCTTGTCTTTCCAGCCTCATGTTAGCCATTTTGGAGGACCTTTCTGAGATGGCCCAGGCTGCTTAGTTTATTGAGTTGGGAATGAATCAAGATTGAGTCTCCCAATTCTGTCAACCACATCACTCAAATTTTCATCAGTGGCTAGAGCTTCATGTGGGGGAGAGAGTGCTTCAAAAGAAGATTCCATAGATTGATCCAGTACAGGAATTCCCCCTTCAAGATGTGGAATCTAATTATAAAATTCTTGAAAGGACTTTGCATGTTTGAATCTATCCAAGCGATTAACCTTCTACTCAACAACATTGTCAGATTTGGAAGATTCAAGAAATATCACATTTCTAGAGACAACAAACTTCTTATTAACTTCATCATATAGGGTATTTGAATACCCCAAGAAGATACACTTCTGACTCCCTGCACCAAGTATGTTTCTTTGTTCCTTTTGTATCAAGGCATAACAAGTGGAACCAAAGACCTTGAGATGATTTGTTGATGGAATGTGGCCATTCCACATTTCATAAGGAGTCTTGTTCCTAATAACATTAGATGGACATCTATTCTTTACATACACAACACATAGAGTTGCATCAGCCCAAAACATCAATTTTACATTCTTGAAAAACATCATTGAATGTACCATATTTAAGATTATCCTATTCATTCTTTTAGCTACTTCATTTTGTTGGAGATTACAAGGCACAATTGTTTGATGTTTGATCCCATGCTGGAAAAGATAGCTTTCAAATTCATTTGAATTTTATTCTTTTCAATTATCAATGTGAATAGAGATAATATGAGATTTTTCATCATTTTCAATCTATGCATGAAAGTTATTGAATGTTTGAAAAGCATTAGATTTGTTCTTCAATAAATAAACCCAACACATTCTCGTGTAGTCATCAATAAATGTCATCATATATTTATTTCCATTTACAGAAGGAATAGTGCTTGGGCCACATAAGTTTGAATGAATAAGTTCAAGTTTTCTATGTGCTCTGGAATTTGAATCATGAAAATATTGTTTTTTGTGCTTTCCTAGAATACAAGCATCACATTACTTAAGTTTCCTAGGAATTGCAAGCAAACTAGTAACACCATATTTCTTCAAAAAGTGAAGATTGTCATAGTTCAAGTGCCCAAATCTAGCATGCCATTAAAGACTTGATGGAAATGTACCTTCATCATAATGATAATTGTATGAGAAGTTTTTTGCACAAGCAGAGGTACCTTGCAGCCTCATAAGTCTTTCTTCAGCTATCCCCGTCATGACAAGTGAGTTATATGATGCTTTTCTAACCTCAAAATTTCCATAAAACATATGAATTGAGTGTCCTTGCTAGCAAATGTGGACCAAGGACAACAAGTTTCTCCTCAGCTTTGGGAGATCTAAAACATCACGTAGAAGAAAATTTGGAAGACCAGGAAATTTGAGCCTGATTATGCGAAGCCCTAATGGCATGAGTTTTGAATTTTCTGCAAAGTATACTGCTCCATCAACATTGTTAGTAAATTATTCAATAAAATATCTTGTAAAAGTCATGTGGCAAGTTTCCCCTAAATCAAGAAGCTAATCATTTTTCTAGGAAGCAAGTGAAGCATCAAACAAGTCTTTAGTTACTCCAATATTACAATGTGCCACAACATAGTGAGCGAATTCAGGTTCTTTACCTTTCTCTTTGTCATTGTTTTTAGATTTGGCTTCATTTTTTTCTTGCTCAATTCTATCCCAAGGTAATTTACATGTGGATGCATTGTTTCCATCTTTGTTGCAACGTATGGAATGAAGAACAAAATTTTGTCCTTAAAAATGCCTACCCCCCCACCTCTAAATTTCTCCTTCCTCTTCCTCTTTTTCCACCTCTTCCTCTAGAAGAATCTTTAGCATGATTCTTCTCTGTATGTGCAAGACAAAAAGATTCTTCAGAAGACCAAGGAGCCATCTTTTTCCCAAAATCCTTCTCTCTCTCAGAAAATGTTTTCTCAAGGGAGTCAAAGGTAATCTCCTTGAGGTTTCCACTTGCTTGCAATGAATCAAGATAATTTGAATAAGTGGGATATAGTTCCTTGACATAAGCTATAAGAGGAATGCATTTTTGAACACCAGTGGTTTTAATATTATGAAGATTAGATCTTAATTCTGATGCTAAAGAAAGAGGATCATCATTTTTCAATTCAAGACTGAAAAATTTAATCATCAATTGGACAAATTCAAGTTCCGAGTGTGAGTCATAGAGTTCCTTCAACTTTTGTAAGGCTTCAAAAGAATTTGAAAATGGTGAAATATGGTGATACACCTCTTCATTTAAAGATGTTACAATAAAGGCATAAGCCTTGTTATTCCTTTTTTCCCAAATGGAAATCTCCTAATCCGAGGCAAGCTTTGCAGATTCATCATCTCCTTCCACTACAAAAACTCTTTTCCACAACTCATTAAAAATGAGAGTGTGTTTAATTTTCCTTGACCATTCTGGATAGTTCTCTTTTCCAGAGAGCACTACTTAAATAATTGATATCAATGAATGCATATTGAAGATTTTGTAATGTGTAAAAAATATACTTTTCTACCAATATATAAAAAAATGCACTCCTAGTGGTCAAAAAATGCAGTTATGGTGTAAAATTGTAAAAACCAAAATTCACTTTGATATATAGGACAAAGGTAATACTTTGGGGAGTTGTTACTTAGGGGAGGTGGTATGGGAGGGGAGGTAACATATGAGGGGAGTCAACGCTATATATGGATAGAGGCAATGTGGTGTTATATATTAAAACATCGTGGTAAGAGGATATTGGTTGACTAATGTATGGACAATGGCCAATGCTATATATGGGTGATATAAAAATTATGAGCAGATTTAAAAATGTAGTATGGGGAAAAATATATATAAGCAGTAGATATGATGGAGCAATTAGTATTATACAATGTTTGGAGTATGGACTGATGAAAGAGTGAAATGTATGGGAGCATGCATAATCATGGTATGGAGGGATGTCGTGATCTGAAAATCACTCGTGAGTGATCTCAGTTAAACAATTAATGAATGAAGGTATTACAGACTCATGTGTTGGTGTGTGTCTATGTCATTTTAGGCAATGGATTGATCGGATTGCAAAATACATAGACACTGGAAAATGGAAAACAATAAGGGAAACATAGTAAGCAAAGACAAGAACACAACACATTAATAAGGAGTTCACCCTATTCTCGAGGGCTACGTCTCCGGTCCAACTCTCAGTGGTAGCCTTCTTTTATTATGTCTTTAAATTAGAGATTTACAATGAGGAGATCACTTGAGTCTCCTGAAACAGAGGATGCTTAGTAGGGTGGTTCTTGGATTCCCCAAGCCACTAGACTGCACACACTCTTTCCTTACCAAGTCTCGACCTCTCTGGTATTTAATGGGATGAGTCCAATAGTGCTTAATTCCTGATAAATATCCTCATAGGGATGGCTTAAACCTCTCAAGCTTGGTTCTGTCTGCTTGATGCTGCCTTAGGCCAGCTCAGCTCTCTGTTTTCTGCTTCTTGCTTCACTATCTCTTATTCCTTTTCTGTCACTGTTTTTCTTCTCCGGTTCTTCCTTTCTTCTCCCATTCTGTTCTTTGTCTGCTCATGGCTTAAATCCAATCTGTCCTTGACTGTTCGCTTCCTCTTTCACCCCTTCGAATCTCCTGTTGTTGTTCACTTAGAGTTCCTTGCCTCTGTGTCATTGCCAATGTCTCACAGGGAAGTGGCCACTTGTCCTCTCATGAACTATGCCAGCTCTTCCTCAACAGTTTGGTATTTCAATTACACTATGGAATGACTCACCCGCCAACTCAGCGGTTAAGTCAGACTTCAAAATTTAATATGGCGTGGCTTAATTCCCTTGTCAAATCCGGTTTTCCCATCGAGCACAATATCCGTTGTTAGATCTAGAGTCCCCAGATCCTACGGTGTTCGCTCATTCTGCGTGGTTGAATAGCTCGACCATTAGCTTGCGATGATAGGTGGTTTTCTCTCTCATCCGCTAGACACACATTGTGAAGTGTATGGAATCACTCGTTCTCTGCCCAAATCCACTTACCACCCAATATGCCTCTGATATACTACTGGTTTTGGAGCGCGAGACCCACCTTTTGCCTTAATATTTCCCTACGGTTTCCTAGCTTCCCATGCGATTGAGCGCTCGGGGATTTTCCTTCTTGAGGGGTTTTGCCTAGCATTAATCGCGCATCAAAAATGGCCTCCGTTTCCCGATCCGGCCTTCCTAACTGCCAGTTTGCCTCTTGCACAGTCTCCATGGGCCTGAGTTAGTGCGCTTTGACTGAGGTTGTCATCATTCCTTGCTGACTTCAAACTGCCTTTGTCCAGATGTCTTCCTAATAGCTCTTTGTTCCTAAATTTGAAGTCTATCCTGATTTGATACAGACATGGCACTCAATAACTTTTCATGGGTCCAATTGAAATCACGGTGTTGGCCAGATAAATCAATCTTGCGGACAAGGCCGATCTCCCTAGTATCAACAGATATCTAGCAACAAGCAGGACAAGCAAATCTACCTTTCTCTAAACATATTGCGATTCATTAATAAAAACTAAAGAGGTGTTGTAGACCCTACCTTAAGTCCAAAGCTAGTTTGTAGCAACCATCCTTCAATTGTCCGAAAGAGTTTCCTATTGAGAACCTACAATCACAAACAAACACACATCAAATAACACCTGCATAGCTAATATAATAAATCATGTTCATCATGGTGATCAAGGAATCCATAAAATAAACCATAAAACACAACTTATTGAGAAAAATAAAATTGATTGTATTAACTTTGAAATAGAAGAACTTTACAACCTTTGGTGCCTTGATGTTGTACAAGCTCTTCCCAGGGTCCGAAATAGGAATCTTCTCTACTTTGACAAGCCTCACACTCTTCCAAATGAGATCAAAGAGGTATGTAACCTCTCCTCACAAAAGCTCAATTAGGATGACTAAGTTCCAGCAGCATTTCACCTCAAAAATATTCAGCTTTCAACCTCCTCAATAACCAGACCAATGCTTCATTTTATAGTGCAAACGAAGGAGGTTACAGGTCCACCTATGAAGGGATAGAGTCCTCCTTCAAAGGGATAAGCTCCTCACATCAAGGGGTTAGCTCCTTAACGTATGAGATGCATGAACCTTAAAGGAGTGAACTTGCCACGTCAAGATTCCTTTTAGAAGCTTCCAGAAATGACTCAAAGTGAGTTTTTAAGAATGTACTTGTGCCTTTCTGACTTTTACAGGGGTCCGCACCCATTAAACAGAGATAGAGCGGTCAGCTGCACAGGGGACATGACCATTAGGTGTGGGACCACAGGTAATGCTAAGAGAAAGTGAGGAATTAGAGTTTTAGAGACTTTTAAGGGATTTCTCTTATTTTCAAGGCTTGACATGAAAAAATGAGGTTTAAGACTTGCACAGGAGGAAAGTATGATTGATGATAGACTCACACAAATTTTAGAATATCATGGTGACAATTTTTGTGCAACAGATTTCCCCCTAAAGTGCGAAGTATGTAATAGATGAGGATAGAATTTGTCATCTAAGAAGAGTGAAGTATGTTATCATTTCAAGGATCATCCTGTGGACACCCTGGTCGGAACTTGTAAAAACATTCAATACAAAATATATATATATATATATATGTGAACATATCATTGTTGAGGTAGGCATTCTCATGCTCAGATCAAAAATGACTAGAAAACTAACTAAATTGCTCTGATACAAGAATGATTTTGTAATACATCACAATTATAGACATATGTAGACACAATATGGGCACAACCATTTTTTTATGAATAGTCCATTGTATAATGAATAACGAAATTGCTCACAGCCTGGATGGTGGAAACTAGATCCAGGGTCTTGATTCCTATTTCTCGAACTAGTACGATTCTATCCATGTGAATGAATGTGTCGGAGTTGAACATGGTAGAAACCACTTGATTACCAGTCAATGATGTGAACTGTTAACAAGTGTGAGAGAAACCACCAGTAATGTCATTGGCTTTCAAAGTACTTAGTACAATCCATGAAATGTGAATAAATGAGTTGATGTTGAACATGTCACAGAATTCTTTGATCGAAGGCCAATGATGCAACCTGTTGTCGAAGGCGAGAAACCTGCCGTTGAGGCATGTAGATTCCAAAGTACTGATGATTTCTAGGTCATCTTTCCAGATAATGAGTTGGAGTCGATAGAAAGTGATCTGTCGTAGATAAGCCCACAACACGAAATCATAGATCAAGTTTGAAGAAATATATTTTGCAAGGAGTAACTCAAGGATGGTCAAAATGGATGACATATATTTTGCAAATGAATGGTTTATTTGAACTGACCTCTTGAAGACATAACGACACTGTAGATGGTTTGGTGACAATTGACCCAAAGCTAATACCCATAAACCAGCTGAAGACTTTCAATATGTTTGATTAATTGTTAAGCAAAGGATTTCCCAACTCAGGTGAACAAAAAGTGTCATGTTCAAGAGTGGTTAACAGCTTTTCTAAAACACAAAGTGTAACACACAGGTTCATTTTTCTCTCTTTTCGCCCACCATTTCTAGCAAGTACCTCTTTATTTTTCACAAGCTTGAGGAGGATAACATTTGCTTGGTTATAAGCTCATCCTTCGGATGAGTCCAACTTAGTTTAAAATTTGAACCCTAAGAAGGAGTGGTTCGTTCTTGTTTAAAATTGAACAGGTCCTTTACTGTTGAATTTTAACGAGTCCAGTATAGGAAAAACGCGGTGTTTTTCAATTTTAGGGAGTCAGAAGAAAAATTTAAGGAAACTCCATGGGTTTCCTTTTTCGTAAATTTGTGTCCCTCAAGCCCGAAAAAGTATAAAATAATACTTGAGAGAACTGCTTGACCATTACGATCAAGGAGTACTTTTCATAATTAGTGGCCTTGATCTGAAAAAGTAAAAAAGCGATCAAAGACACGTCGTTTTATAACCAATATCGAACTTGAAACGACAAAATTCCGACAATATTCTCATGTTTATACAGTCAGAAAATAGCTGTAAGTGGACCGTATTTTTAATTCCATTTTAATGAGTTTAAAAAGGAAAAACTCGGCAATCCTTTCATATTTTACAAGTTAGAAAAGAGATTAAAGACGACTCCAATGTTTTTTGTTGAAAATGATCAATTTTCCCTAAAAAATCCAATATTTTGCACAAAAACTCAAAACATTACTCATACCTATTTAAGATAAATAAAAATGCATCAAAAAGTTACTTTTTTAAAGTGAAAAATAAATAAATTAAAAATTCATTTATTCAAAAAAGCTTATAAAAAGGGCTTTTGTAAATTCATTTTGACCGTTTGACTTCAGAGTGAGAGATAAGAGCTTTTGAGTAAGAAACTTCCTGTGAATATTGCGGAAAATCCGACCGTTGGAATCGAAAACTGTCAGCTCCAGGTAATCCACATCATCCCTATCTTGCATTTCAATCATTTAATTTTCATATTATGACTTTAAAAATTGAATTTTTAAAGGAAAATTTGATTAAAAATTTGCTTGCAAGGGTCCATAGGTGAAACATGCGGCCCCTGCGGACCCGAACTTTTTTCTACAAAGGAAAAAGTCAGGGTTCCGCACCTGTTGCTTAGGACTAGTGCGGACCTACGCACTGTCCCTAACCAGCGGGTGCGGACCCCACGAAAGAAGTTTTAAAAATTTCAATTTTTTCTATTTCCACTGAAATTTGTTTTAACTAAATTGTTCTAATTTGCCTTTTTTGCAATGTAGGACATAAAAAATGCTCATTTGGCGGGAACGCGAGCACGAATATGTGGATCTAGCTGCATCAATTCATCCACCTACAATACGGGCATTAAAAGCATGCAGACTATTTAAATTCTGGGCCATACCCGGCATGACGGCCCATGTAGACTTCTTGCAATGGCTAGTAGACAGGTGGAGCACACAGGACCAATGTTTCATTATTCGTGGCCACCGAATCAAAATCGAGCTAGAGGAAATATATTTCTTGATTGGTTTGCCCAAGAGAGGTAAATGATTATCTCTTTTCGGGACTAAGCGAGGTGGCCAGTCTGTCGCTAGTCTTTGATTAGAGTTTTGCAATGACCAAACAGAGGACAAACGGATAGATATTAAAACTATCTCCTGTCCTGAACTTAAAGTTATCGCATTCACTATCACCAAACTATGTGGGAGCGCAGCACTGAATGTAGCTACCGGATCTGAGATGCGAATGGCAGTAGACTGTTATCGAGGCATCATCTTCAACTGGTGCAAGCCTGTGTTGGCTAATGTAAAAGGCCAACAAACTAGAGCAGAGAACAACCAACTAAAAAACTTTGGATATGATTTCTTGGTCGTCAGCTTTGGTCTAGAGAGGATCCCTATTTGGTCCCACAATAGCTTTTCGTTGAGGCTGGACTTCCTCAAGGATCAAGGATTATGCGTTGGGTTGTAGTGATGGCCCGTCATCCCGAGAAGGGTTCAGAGGTTGCCCGATTTCCACCTGAGTATTTTCGTTGGTTGAGAAACCAATTTTTTGTGATTCAAGATTTTCCATATGCTAGGATGGATTATCGTGGTGATCCAGACATGGCTCTTCCACCAGGAGAGCAATGGGATGATTCAGGTAAAATCATTTTCAACACTTTCTAAATTTTTAACTATTTTTTTTTGTATTTTAAATCGTCCAAAACTGATAGTAAAAAGTTTTAAATGTAGATGTGGGTCCACGGTGACCAACCGCTCTCCAGCCCTATGAGAGGAGACACCCAACTACCTCAGTACTGGCCCCACAGGACCCATCTACAGAGACCCTGACCGAATTGGAGAATAATCTAGAACATTTGACAGCAGACATTCTAGAGACTAGCATAGATGATATTCCACTTAGGTTACAACCTTACGTGATTGGGGTCCTAGGACCTTTTAGGAGGTTTCTTTGTAGGGTGGCCCGAGCAGTGGTTTCTTATCGTGATCATCACCAGTGATAGGATGATCGCTTTGTAGACTCACATGACATTTTATGTCTTTTTGTACTATCATTTTTTACCGATCATAAGGTGTTTTTCGACCTATGATTGAAGACGATGTATATTTGACACACTTCTATGCTATGATATATCATTATTACTAGCTATCTTGTATAACATGTTATGAAATCCTTTTAAATTTACTGTTTTGATTATCGCAATGTCTATTTAACATTCGAGAAGCAACTACATCTGCTAATGTATTTAAATATCTTGGAATATGATGATATTCAATGTAGTCAAATTCATGTTCCAAGAGACGAACTCTCAAAAATAATCTTAATAACATTGGATTTCTAATGGCATAAACTTTGTTAAGATGTAATACAACAAGTTCAGAATCTAACCTAACAATCAAACTCCAAATCTTGAATTAAATGGATTCAGATAATAACTCAATCACTGCACTATACTCTGGAATGTTATTCATTGTTTGACCGAGGCTTACCCCATGCATAGATACTAACTCATCAGGGGGTGAATAGATAACCCAAGCTGTGGAAGAAATGTTCTGTGTACTACGACAAGCACCATCAGCAAAACCAATGTATGTTTGAAGAGACGTCGAAATCTGCAATATCGAGAGTAAAATCAAGATAAGTAGGTATAATGATAAAAACACTCTCTAAACTAGGCACACATTTCTAATCTAAACACATCAGCTAGAAAGAAACTAATCCAACAAAAAATATCCACCCAAGATTTAAGCATAATATCTCTTCAGATAAAGACCATTTCTGGGTTTACCCTAAGGGACACCGTCAAAATCTACTAATTCATAGGCCCCTTTTGCTAGCTTTTGCTTAACAACATAAGGACCATGCCACATAGGTACAAATTTTCCAGCCCCTAGCTTATTGTTTGCTTGATTGTATAGTAAGACTAGATCTCCTTCCAAAAAATTACAGGGTGTAACATTTCGATCGTACTAAGCTTTTATTCGTTTTGCATTAGTCTCGATTGCTAATGCAGCATCACATCAATTCTCACCTAGATGCACTAAGTACAACAAATGTTTCTTCTCTTCGGAAGTGGCTGGGAGTAATTCTATGGTTATTTGCAATGACAGAATTTCGCATTCAATGCGTAACACTGCTTCCAAACTGTAGACCAGTTGAAAAGGAGTGACACCAGTTAATGTTTTTACTGAGGTTCGATATGCCCAAAGTGCTGAAAATAACATGTTATGCTAATTCGACCTATGAATACCAATGGTTCATTGGATCATAGTGACTAGAACTTTATTGATAGCTTCAACTAGACCATTAGCCTATGGGTAATATGGAGTAGAACTATCGTGATGTAGGCCAAGTTGATATGTCAGTTTAGTCATCATGATGTTTCGAAAATAACTTCCATGATCAGTAATAATCACTTGAGGGACACCGAATCTAGAAATTATATGATTGAAAATGAAAATTGCAACAGTTTTTCCATCTGTCGAAAATGTAGGCATCGCCTCGGCCCACTTAGTAAAATACTCTACCGCAAGGATGATATATACATGCCCCCCGGCCGAGTGAGGGTTACATGTAATAAAGTCGATACCCCACTTTGCGAAAGGCCCGATGGCAATTATAGGGTGGAGAGGAGTAGGTGGAGCACACATCTTATGATCAAAAATTTGAAAATTGTGGCATTTCCGGACTACATAGATACAATATTTAAATAAGGATGGCCATAAATAACCAGCGTGCAATATCTTTTGGGCTGTGGCATACCCAAACATGTGACTGCCACATGCTCCAGAGTGACAGTCATTAAGAACTTTTTTAGCTTCTTCATGAGTTAGACAACGTCAGAAAACAGAATCCGACCCATGACGATAGAGTGTATCTCCAATAATATTGTATTGTTGGGATTGGAAACGTATTTTTCTTCGTTGAGATCATGATATTTAAAGCCGAAAAGATTGGGTTTGGAGATAAACAATTATATATCCATACCATGGATCAAGAGTACTGATAAGAAACAAGGATTCATCCACAATGGGTTCTTCCGCGATAGTTTTAGTATCAATATGCAGGAAATCACACATTAGTTCCGCAAAAACAAAATATTTCTTTGCCTTGGATTTTTCAAATTTCAAGTCAAATTCCTGCAGGATAACTATCCATTTGGAATACTTTCCCCTTAGCAATTGTTTGGTCAAAATATACATCATAGGATTACAGTCATAAATTACCGTGGTTTTGTGTAACAAGACGTAATCACGAAATCTTTGGACAACTGGAACAGCTACCAAGGCCAATTTCTCCACATGTGAATATTTAAGCTCAGTTGGATTCAGAGTTCGACTAAGATAGTAAATCACATGTTCGCTGTTGAATTCATCTTCCTGAACTAATACCATCCTAATGGTGGAATGAGAAGTGGTGAGGTACAAGAAGTAATCCTGGTTGTAGTTGGGAGGATGCAATAACGGTGCATGGGTGAATGCGTGTTTAAGTGCATCAAAAGATCTGTCAGCCATATCATCCCAAAAGAATGAACTATTCTGTTTCAACAACATGGTAAAACCCTTCGTTATCTCAGCATAGTTAGGAATGAAACGACGTAAATTTTTTTCTTTCCATTGCAAAGTTTGGAGTTGGCAAAGAGTCGAAGGAGCAGGTAATTTGACAATAGCTTCAACTTTTGAGGGATCGACATGAATGCTGGCTTTCGAAACAACAAATCCCAGTAAACGACCCGTTTCTATACAGAATACACATTTGCATGGATTCAACCTAATTTGATAATGCCTACATCTCATAAAGATTGCTCGTAAATGAGTGAGATGATTGGCTCTAAGTAATGAATGGGCAAGTAAATCATCGAGATAAGGCTGCACAATGTGCTTGATGTCATGAAATGCGTAAGACATAGCTCTTTGAAAAGTTGCTCCGGTGTTCTTTAATCCAAAAGGCAATTTGCAATAAGCAAATGTCCCCCATGGACAAATGAAATCCATTTTAGGTTGATCAGCAGGGAGTATGTTGATTTGATTGTAACCGGAAAAACCATCCATAAAGGAGAACATTTCACTGCCAGTGTTAGGTTCCTATACCAATAGGTTTCATTTTTCATGATTGACTAGAGAAGTTCCAAATATTTTCATCATTTCCATGCTTCAAAGGTTCCATATTTTGAAGAATTTCACTATGTACAGTTGCTTGACTCTTATCATAGCTTGTGATTGGCCAAATAACTTAATCTTGGCCAAGTTCATGATTGAATTTTCTTGTCTTAGAATAGAGAAGAAAGGTCTGTCCAAATAGTTCAAGCTTGGCAAATGAGTAGATAGGTAGAGAAACAAAGGAGCCCAACTACTTAATCTAGGCCACTGGAAGAGATAAGGGTAGACTTAGATAGGAGGTCTGCTAAAAGAAAAGAGAAGAATCAGGGTTTTCTAGTTCAAATGCACCCAATGAAAATGAAGAAAAAATGTTAGGTGTACTAGGCTGGGTAGGCAGTTTTGATGTTGTAGAAGTAGGTTTATGAGCAATTTGGTCCTTTGGAACAGGTTTCATCTCATAAATATCATAAGGTGCTATGGCAGCGTAATTACAAGACATATGGAGCATGACTCATTTCCCTCCCCATTTTTCCAAGAAACACTTACTAACATTCCCCCCAAAGGACAATGAGATCTGCTCACTGCCCTTAGTCCACTTCATTTCATGGAAAAAATTAATTGAAACTGTGTTTTCACCCAGGAAAAACAAGCCACATTTCTTGTGTAAAATGTTTTTTATTCCATTTTTCCAAGTTTCCCAAACTTCATAACTTGGTATCCTTTCATTCCCCCATGCCTAAGTTTTTCACTCTATAAACTTAGCCTTTGTTCATACATATCCATCCCACATGTTCATATTAACCTCCTAACTCTATTATATAGCTCCTATATAACATTTTCCCTCCCCCTATTGTATAAAATACATAAAAAAATCCCTAAAAAAACTAATATCCTGACCCTCGACAATATACCCATATAATAAAGATTTTCGGGAATTATAGGTTCACCTGGAACCTTATAATAACCCTTTGCGCGCATGTAAATGATGGGTTTCATTTAACCTTCGGTTATATGAATAACCAATCTGCCATAGTCCAGAGTTAAAAACATTGAAAACCCCGCAAAAACATTATAAAGCGTCGAGATATTAAGGTGGGTCCCCGTACCGCACCCCCACTGTTTTCCATTCGCCGTTGACCGTTGGATCGAGGCTCTTAGATCCAATGGTGCGCAGCTGTATCGTAATGCCCCCAATGCCCGAACTTTATGTTCCGGGAAAATGGCGGTTTTGCCGCCATACAGGGGACACGCATCACCCACCCGGTTGTATTGCGACCCCCCCACTCATTACCGCCGCTACCCGAAAAATAGTGCGATAATACCACTTACCACCCTCACTTCCCACCGCTGACGTCATCCAGTGACGTCACATCCATGTCAGCTCCATGTCATTGTTGCCACCTCAGCACCAGGTCATCTGCCACGTCACCTTCCGTACCCTGCTACACGACAAAAAATCTACATCATGATGATTTCATCACAAAAAGTGCCAAAAAGCCCATAAAGCCAAATTTTGTTAAAAAAGCCCGTGAAAGTGATTGTTTTTACCCATTGTTATTGCATTATTTTACTGAAACTGTGCATGCATACTATGACGAAATCGCTACCAAACCTTCAGTCTGTCACCTCGACGACCACAGCTCGACATCCCACTCTGCAAGTCATCTCCCAACTGGCAAGTAACTCCAGTGCACTGTGAGAACATGTATTTACCATAATCCTACTAAAAAACCCTCTGAATTTCGATTTTTCGCTGTAGAATTTTTCGGGCAACCTAGACACTTGTTAAAATTGACCTTGCTGCCTACAAATAAATACACCAAGACCACTCTCTTGACCGTTTTTTCATCGAAAACCTACACATTGCGTACTTGTCTATACAATTCACCCAGTAAGCTGATAAAAACAGGTATTCACCTAAGTCTTGCTCCCAAGCTCCCTGTTTTGACTTCCCTCTACAAAATTGCCCACTGAAACTACTATTTTGCCCAACTTTTACTAAAAAAACCTACCAACTCCCTCTCCCTCTGCAAATATATCCCATTTAAGCTGAGCTCGAGGTCATTCTGGTCTGTAATTGCCAAAGGAAAGGCCCTGAAACTATTGCTACCTGTTCCTTGCTAAAAAACCCTCCAAGCTTCATTTTCTGCTACAATTTTTTCCCAGCAAAATCAAAACAAAGCACTCCAGTTTGCAAATCCTCTGAAAAAAGCCCCAGGGCTGCTATTTTTCCCAATGCTACTGTAAAGACCCACATTCCATTTAAAAACACAAGAGAATTTATAAATATGGAAGCCCCTGCTCTAGTGGCCCCTCTCAATGCTCCACATAAAGAACTTGAATGGTTACCCCTAGCTGACAAGGATT
The DNA here is from genome assembly GCA_000404065.3 of Pinus taeda. Lineage (NCBI taxonomy): Eukaryota > Viridiplantae > Streptophyta > Pinopsida > Pinales > Pinaceae > Pinus > Pinus taeda. The sequence goes on along the minus strand of APFE030838288.1, from coordinate 83,688 downwards.
TCTAGATTAATGACATAATGGGTAACAAATCTCATCTCCAGGCCTTTTGTGAGATCGGGAATAGCTACAGAAACAAAGCTGATATCTTTGGAATTTGGGAGTCCAATATGCCCATGTACTACCTCCCTTGTGTCAATGTTTTTCCTGACCTCATTCACCAATGTAATGCCAATTATGGGCCCACTCAAAGGGCAGTGATGTCTCCTTCTAGAACAGTTCTATTTTATATCACCCCTGAATCTATAAATGAGATGCTGCATTTTAAGCCAACTGGGCCATTGACTCCTCTTTCCTTGGGATTTCTACTTGACCAAGGTGCCAAATTGCCAAGTTTAGAAATAACTAGTGTAGTTTTTAACCCCGTACAGAAATTACCTGCATACGAATTCTAAATCACAGGAAAAAATAAAAATGCGAGAACATAACGCATAAAACACATATACATAGAGATTTCCCACTAGATCCCAAAACCGGGACTACCAGCTTGATTTTTCATTATGTTCCTTTCAATGTTACAATGCATATTTATACATGTCGAAGCATCTAATACCATGGACCGAAAAACCATCGCGTCCAAAACCATGGACCGAAAACCATCGCGTCCAAAAAATATGTATGAAAATCATGCACAAAACCATAGGTGGGTCCGCCCAACCTAACATAGGGTCCAAAACCAAAAGTGGGGTTACAGGTACCCCTCAAACCCCTTGTTAACTATGTGGAAAGAATATAATGCAACCCAACAAGGGTTGGTGTAGTAGCTCACCCTATCTTGGTTGTTGCAGAGTATACTCTAGTTGGCATCATACCCACAAGCTGGCATTGTTGGGATTATCCCTCTCCATCTAGCCAAAGATTGAGGAGGCTTGGAGGCATGAGATCCTTACCTTTGGTAAGTTAGGTATCTCGCCTAATATAGGATTATGATGCAAGTGTTCTACCACTTGACTATTCAGGGTCATTGATGGGAAGATCAATAGGAAACAGGATGGGTTGAGTAGTAGCCCCCTATATCACCTATTACTCAACATGGGGTCGTAGTAGTATCTCCCCCATGAGATTCTAGGTTGAATAGTAGCTTCCTGATATGGTTCCAAGTTGAGATGTTATCCCTAATGATATGCTCTCCAATGATGATGCGGGTCGGAGATCTAACTCCCTGCCGATATTTTTGGGTAGTAACTTGATGGTATTTCCGGGTAGTAGCCTAATGGTATTTCTGGGTAGTAGCTAGATGACATTTCTAGGTAGTAGCCTAATGACATATTTAAGGGTAGTATCTCATTGACACATTTTCGGGTAGTATCCCATTGACATATTTCCAAGTAGTATCCTGTTGACATATTTTTGGGTAATAGCCCATTGACATATTTCCGGGTAGTAGCCCGTTGACATATATTATGGGTAGTAGCCTACTAACAAAGATTCCGGGTAGTAGCCTGCTGGTAGATGTTCTAGGTTGTAGCCTAATGAATAGAGGGTGGTAGCTTAAGCTCCCCTCTAGTAGCAAATGAAAAAGAAAAATCAAGAGATAAGCACGAATACTTTAGATAATAAGGAATCTGATATGATGAGATAGTTGAGATGGGACATATGCCGTGTTGATTGATGGTAAGATATTGGCAAGTGGAATTCTCCCTAGTTGTGAGGGAGTGTTAAAATATGCAAATGCAGTCAAATTTCACTTTGGAATACTCATTTTATGGACATGATGATGGCATCAGATTTCTATTTTTGAGAGGACAAAAATCGACCTAAAGATCATCTCATTTGGACAAGCGGAAGTTGAGTTATGAATTATTTTATTCGTACATATATTCTAGATCAGGTCGGCCCTATGCACATGTACTAATGGATAGGTTAATTGGACCCTCATGGAAACCTATAAATAGAAGAGACAACAAGTTCATTTGGACACATTGATCAAGCTCTCTTCACCTATTATATTTTTTCTTGGCTCACACAGGATTGACAGAGGAAGCTCGCACAAGTGTCCGAAGCTACAAAATGAAGCTTGTTAGGTAAACTTGACTCGAGATAGAGTCAAAGTTGACCAGGTTAAATAGTGATGGTTTTGGGGCACATGGTATTGTGCACCC
>APFE030838288.1:49632-76881 GCA_000404065.3 Pinus taeda | reverse complement strand
ACATAGGGTCCAAAACCAAAATTTTTCGGGGCGCTGCCCCGGACCCCATAAAGTGGGGTTACAGGTACCCCTCAAACCCCCTATTAACTATGTGGAAAGAATATAACACAACCCAACAACCAGAATAGGAAAATTATTTATGAAACTGAATTGTCAACCTCATGAACCTCCTCCATACCTGGACACATGGTTTAATGAAGCAGGAAAATTTATTATTGACATGATAGCCTACATCCTGGGATTCAAAACTAGTGAGTATGTAGATGAAACCACATTGGTCCTCTTATCCTTCTTTACTCCAGGACAACCCCCTGCTGTCAGGTATGATTATACCACCTTCATAGCTGATAAGATCCATGAGCAATTCATGAGCATGGATAGAGAAAGAGTGTTTAAATACACATCATACATATATCATTTGTTGCTCTACTATCAGCGAGATAGTTTTCAAGCTCCCCTCAGGAAATTAGATGTCAAAGGAGAGACAAGGTCTGTAATCTTCTGGACCCTAGTCTTCCACCATGTTTACTATTCTCCTTATACTTATTGTGAATTTGTTGATTGTTTCATATATCCAACCACCTCTTTACTGATAAAAAGTCCTTTGGATAGAATTTCTGGTGAAATGCAGAGAATTCTATAGCTCTCCAAGAGCTATAACATAGGTGACTGGTACTTTTACCAGAATCACACTATGATTCGGATATATGGCTGTGAGCTGTGCCCCTACAAATTGCCAAAATATGTGCCAATGCGATTGTTTGCCTTGAAATACTTTAGACAATTTATCCACGCAGATGTAATCCATTTCTGTGAGGCCAAGAAAAGGGCACAACTTAAAATAAGAAATCAACTGGGCCCTTTCACCTTCAATAAAAGGGAAGCCTAGCAAGAGGCTGATGATATTTTAGGGCACAGACTCAAGTTAAAACCAAGTTTCTATTGGGCACCATATGACCCCAATCATTTCATAAGTTATAGGAAAGTGAAAAACAAGCTGCCGGCATATGTTCATTGTCAAATCCCTGAAATCCAGCAATATGTTAATCAACAAGAGCGGCTAGAGGGCACATTATTTGAAGAGATAACTGAAGAAGAGAAATTGGAAAAGGAAATGAAAGAGCTTGAAAAAACACTTGACCTAGACTCTTTTGGACAGGTACCCTTCAAGCTGTCCCAGCACATTGGAGGTGATACATATTTTGCTGAGAGCTCACAACAAGCATCACAAAAGGCCAATTCAGCAGCAACAAAGGGCAAGGAAGTGATGGATACATAACAACAAAAAATGGCAGATCAGCCTAGCACATCAAAAGAACAGGGTCAAGGGAAAGATCCCCCAGCTCAAACCAAGGCACCAGAAGCCCCTGTGCTACAGACTCCTCAAAATGAGGAAAAGAGCAGAAAGAGAGATAGAGAAGAGGATACCCCTGCCAGTGGACCATCAGAACAGCTAGGATATAAGAGGCAGAGGTTGAATCCCTATTCCGAGGAGGAATTTTTGGAAGATGTCACAAGCAGCATGAGAGATGAGGAAAGGACCGAGCAACAAACTTCTCCATTACCTGGCACATCAACTAGCTCATTCCAGCAAGAGCTAGAGAGGCAACATAGCATGGAAGTTTCATCCACTAGGCCTCAAAGCAAGCAAATCTCAGATATCTAGAAAACTTTCACTAAAATAAAAGCAAAAAATGATCCAGTAAGGATGCAACTTTATAATCATCTAATGAGGACAACACCCACCGATCAACAAAGGCCAATGGCTGCTTATGATATTCAGGAAAATAAAATGATCCTCAGTCATTTCAAGCCCAAGACAAAGGAATCCCAGTTAGCTGCTGATTATATTAGAACCAATATGGAAGTTTTCTCTAAGTATATCCACCCAATTAACCATATTGAATTACATAAGCAAACTGGGGAGATGGTGTACTCCACCTTGGCAGACAAGGCATTGCTCACTCACAAACTGCAAAATTCATTACACAATACCTCTACCCAATTAGAATTGGAAAAGGATTCCTTCTTAGCTAAGGAAAACAAGATTAAGTCCTTAGAAGAAATTATCGTTGAGCTTGGGCATAATCCTAAGGATGCAAAGGGTATCAAAGCACTAATAAAGAAGAAGGAGGAGGATATTGTAGCCCTCAAAAAGCAATTGAAGCTGCCAATTACAGTGCATCCACAAACTTCAGAAGTTGCACAACAGAAAGAAGAGGAGGACATGGTAAGTTTACTAATAAGGATGAATGAGAGATTGGCAGAAACAGAGCAGGCATTGGAGAAAGCAATTAAAGAGAAGCAAGGAGATTCGACCACCTAGCCACCTGAAACAGGTCCAACAGGTACCACTGCTCCCCCCACAGTTACAACAACAATCCCTTCTACTATCCCAGCATCAACAACAGGTACCTCAGCTTCAGCAGCAACAACAGGGCTAGATACCAGCATGGGCGTGGAGGAATTAATGAAAGCAGTAAAAGAGATGGAGGCCCAAATGTCAGAGCTTAAAGAGGCAAAAGAAAAATTGGCCAAACTAGAGGTAAGCTATGACAAATCAAAGATAACAGTGGCAGAGAAAACCAGAGAGGTAAAGGCCCTAGAGAACAAGGTGAAATCATTGGAAAAAGATCTCACCTTGCATAAACCTATAGCAGACATTAAAACAATTTTGTGGACCAAAATTGGCCAGTCTATCACTAACCAATGGCAATCAATTCAAACAATCCATGAACAATAGAATTGATAGAAAAGGCCCAAGTGGAAATTCAAAGGGCCAGCACATAATTGGGAAACATGCCTGAGTAGGCCAATAGACTGATCCATTTTTTGAATACTCATACCAGAGAACAGTTAGAAGCTTTGGAGATTGGGGATAGAACATGCACCATTTTGACAGTGAAAAAGGTGCTAACAATGAGGAATTTTATACAGAATTTGGAAAGGAAGTGCCAAGAAATGCAGATGGAGATAAATGCCTTCACAGAGAAGTTTACAGTCTTGCAGCAGAAGGGTCTACCCAGTTTACTAACCAGCAATGAAAGAATGTTAACACATCAACAATATGCTCATAGGGTAAACACATATGTTACAAATCAGATCACAGCATCATCAAGCACTTCAGAAGACACAAGACCTCCCTCCGGACAGAGCTTGTATGACAAATTGGAAAATTTGTTCTATATTGAACATGAAATAAATCATCTTTTGGAAGTCCAACCCATTTTCTATAGGTATACTGAGGCTAATGAAACACTAATAAAAATACAAAGACATTAGTTGCCAATAGACCAATGGTGGCAGAGCATGCTGGAAGTTTTACCAAGGTAATTTTTATTTTTCTTTTTATCTACATTTGGTCAAATAACAAAACACGTGGCAGATATAATAAAGATGAGAACAATAGAGGAAGGAGGTCAAGCGGGGAATAGAACGTATTAAAGCGGAATCAAGCACAGGTGAAAGGGTCGGGATAGAAGCGTAGGAATGCAAAGTAAAGACACAGCTACCAACCAACTTCCTGAGTTAAAAATTCAAAAATATCTTATCTATTAAAGCAGCCATCACAACAACAATTACTCCTGCATTCATTTCTACATTTATTTCCCTTGTCAGAGTAGGTGGAGGAAGTTATTGCTGAATATCTTATCCACAAGATATTTTGTAACTCTCTTTTGTATAAATACCTCCCCAAGAATGTATTAGGGGTTGTTGATTTTCCTCTCTGGACCGTGTTGTAGCTCTGATATTTTTTAATACAAAGGTTGTTGAAGTTCACTGCTGCTGGACCGTCTTACTGTGGATTTGATGTTTTGGGCACTGCTATAGAATTCGTGTGTCTTTCTATGGATCAATAAGTTGTTCTAAACTGTGTTTTGTGTTTTCAATGTTTGCAAATTTCATATATGTTTCATAATCTTAGTAACAGGGAAAAAGAATAGCCCAGAATTTGTTTAAATACACTCTGTGTTCAATCTCTGTTGTTATTTATGTTTTCTTTAGAATTAGCATAAACAGGAATTCTTAGATGCTTCTCTTTCCACTAATTCTTTCACTTTGAAAATTGCCAAGGAATTCTTTGCTGCTCGATAATATTCATGCACTTTCCCTCTGCCATCATGATGAAGGATTATTAACTGCCCTTCATCCACTGGCTTACATTCCATCAATTTCTAGATTTTAAAATTGTTCCAAAATCGATTATCTTGCTCTATAGTATTGCCCTTTATCAGAGAAGCACACTCAGCAGTTCATCCTCATAGACTCCATTTTCCCAATGGAATAAGCTGTTTCAGACTAGCATCCTAGCTCTGTTTAAAATCACCATCCAACAAACTTAAAACAAAACCCTGCACATCATAACTAGCATAAAATACTTCAAAAAACAAAGCTAAATTATAAAGAGAGAGCCCTCTTTGGATGTAGTTTGGATAGAAGATGCATATAAAAGATTGGTTAGTGGTTACCTCGGCCGTATTCCCTTTTCTCACATGTTTTGGGGAACAACCTGAGTGATAACAGCCAACACAATCATCAATGGTTTGATCAATATAGGGGGTTGGATAAATGTCTTTAGGACAAGCTCGATTAATATCCCTATAATCGATACATATTCTTATCGCTCCTTGCTTTTTATTAATAGGAACAATATTCGATACTCAATCCGTTAAATGAATTGGATAAATGAAACCTGCTCAAAGTAATTTCTCAACTTCAGCTTTAATAGCAACAACTTTTCGCGGATGTATTTGATGCAAATGTTGCCGAACTGGTTTATCATTCGGGTAAGTTTTAATTTCATGGACAACAATTGATGGATTGATTCCTGGCATTTCTTCATATGACCAGGGAAACACGTCACATAATTCTTGAAATAGGGCTTTCTATATGAATGTTTTCAATAATTCCGGGTTTAACTGAAATGTCAATAGGAATCGTTCGAGAGATATTTCTCAAATTTAACTCAGAATCAGGATGTTGCAATGGATTCTGTGGTTCTTTGACATAATCAGTAGTAAAAATAGATGAAAAATCATTTTCAAAATGATCAAGCTCAAGTAAAAACGAAGATCGATGATGAATATCTTCCCATGGTAAATCATCAACAGACAAAAGTTCACAAATCTACTCATGAGTATGAACAGGGTTAGAAAATGTTGTTGAATCTGAGGTTGATCTTGAAAGTGATTCTCCATGGACCACATTCATTGGATTGATTTCAGTTGAACAAGAGTCAGAAAATGACTATACAGCCTATTATGCAATTCCAAAGGGACTCAAAGGCATGGCATTACCAAATGAATCCGCCTCAGAATCGGAAGGTACGATCCAGGGATCATCAAAAGTGATGGTGTTTGATGAAATCATATGAATAGTTGCAAAAGATGATGATACATTAGGAGGAGGAATTGAAAAAGTTCCTCGTAAACTAGAATCTTTAATCAAACCTACCCCAACATCCTTGTAAGGGATAGTTGTTTTACCGACATGCTGAATACTATCAGAAGAGGTTGGGTCAGAAGAAAAATAAGTCATCTGGTCTATTGTAACGATCTTTCCATTATGAGGAAACTTGATAAGCCGAAAGACCGATGAAACAACATCAGTCATAGCATAAGACCAACTGTGACCCAAGAGAAGGCTGTAATCTAGAGGGGCATCAACCACTTCCACATCTAGATTTACAGTTTTGCCTTCAACCCCTATAGGTAAATCTTGTAAAATGCCAAAAGGATGAAACCCTCAACCATCAAAAGCGTTTAGAATCATCAGGGACTGATTGAGTGTCAGAGAACCAAGCGATCTCCAACACTGGATCGACATAATACATGTAGAAGCTCCCTCATCAATTACAGTCCTAAAGCAAGGTCTGTTTTTTACTAACACTGGAATTTGGAAAGCCATTTGATGAGGTAGGTGAGGTGTACTATTCTCTAAATCGAAGATGATAAGCTTCAAATCCTGAATATCAACAGCTCCTGTAGTCGACAATAGTAATTTATGTTGTGCTGCACATGATTGCAACACCTCCAAAGCCGACATTGCTAAAGCGTAAATAGCTAAGTCTTCAACAATGTTATAATTCTGAGCAGCTCTCGCATGTGGATTGAAAGCTAACTTCTGAAGTATACGTTTAGCAGGCGGTTTGATTACTAATTCTGGGTTAGGTTTCTCGATTTGTAGCAGATCAGAACCAGAAGGAGTTGAAGTTGATGGGTTTGAATTAGAAAATTCTGCTTTCTTACCACCAACAGGATTTTTACTACCATAATCTTGCAATTGCGTCACAATCCTGACATGGGACATCATCATTATGGGTTCTTCTAAGGCATTTGAGGAAGAACCAATCATTTTACTATCTTGGCTAGGAAAAGGATCCTTCAAGACAACAGGAATTTGAGAACCTTTGACGATCTTCGAAACCTCAGCTCGATGTGGGCAGTCTCTTGCAAAATGCTCCTCGTCACAAATGAGACAAGGATAGCGAGGTTTACGTTTCTTGTCAATAGATTCATTTTTATCTGATTTCTCTTTTGAGTTTTGTTTATTTTTCTTCTTCCCCTTCTTTTTACCATCGGATTTTGATTTGGCCATAGATGATTCTACGACATGGATATCAGTAGGAATTTCAATGGAAGAGTCTCCTTTCAGGGAATCTGGTAAAATTATAATAGGAGAAGAATTCTTTGAAGATTTCTCTTGCTTTTAGTACTAACTGAACCAATCATACCGTCAGCGAAGGAGTTGCAGTTATTTGATTGTGTTTTGGAAGGTCGGGGATTTTTTCGTGTAAAGTACCTGACTGCGTATAGACGAGCTCAAGGTACTGAGCCTGAGAAATTACTTGCTCTTCAGTAACAACTCTTGCCTTAGCTACATCCTCAGTGATTTTAAGTAATAACGATTTAACAAACCATTATGCTAAAATCTGATCCAGAATAAAAACTTTCACTAAACATCATCTACGTCGCCATTCATGGATATGATCTGAAATATATGTGTACCTTGACTATTTTAATGAAGTTAATAATTCCGTGCCATTATCATATCTGACAGGCAACTGAAAATGAGTTTAGAAAGAAGTGGCTAACTGACTAAAATTGTAAAAAGAGCCTCGTGGTAACTCAATGTACCATTTGGCAGCAAGCCCAATCAGAGTGTGTTGAAAAAGATGTAAACAAATTGAATCATCGATAATGGAATTAGATGCACACCAGAGGTGATAAGTCATCACATGGTTTGACGGATCCTCTCCTGACTTACCTTCAAACTTTGGGATATCACTGGGTAACTTATTCGGCATTGGCAGCCAATATGGAAGATAATTAATTGGATCGTTTGTAAGGTGCGAAAAATCAGGAAAATCCAAAGTTGCTATAAACAGTAATTGACGGTTAGGGTCGCGAAAACCTTGGATAACAAGACCAGCCCCAGGAGGAGGATATCCAGGATAACCTGGAATTGGATTTTCATTTGGAATATTATAACCTCCTAGGAAACCAGGATTAACCGAACCAAACTGGGGTTGTTGAGGTTGCTGATAAGTAAATCCAGGGTACGGTTAATACTGATAAACCGGGTTTCGTACAATAGGACCAAATTGATAATGTCCCTGGTACGATTGATAAGTAAATTGTGGTTGACTTGTGACAATCGTAATTGGACCAGGTTGTCCTACAGGCATCTGAACTGAAGTGTGAATTGTAGGTCCGGACTGTGGTAAAGAGGCTTGAGGAGTTGATGTAGGAACAATAGAAACTGGAGCTGCCCATACTCTAGAAGTAGGTGGGGTAGATTGAACAGAAGTTGCAGTATTGCAGCAACAGTTTGAGGCAGAGTTCGAGGTGAACTAGGCCAAGGCTGATGAACTACACCAGGTGCAGAATTTTGAATAGTAGGCTGGACAGGTTGTTGGGTTGGACCAGAAACAAAAGGTTGTCTAGATTGAGATGAGAACTGCACATTGGGTTGCAAAATTTGTTGAGATGAATCCCACGCCATGTTCATTTCGGGGTATGGAACCATAAAAGGTTGAGCATATTGATGACCATAATCGGGTTGAGCGTAGGCTTGATAATTGAAAGGTACATTTCCATCTCCTTATACAAATGGTTGACCAGAAGGTGGTTGGAAACCTTGAGTTGGGTACTGAACTTGAGGTTGATAACCTTGAGGCACATACTGAAACTGGGGTTGACTTTGAGGTACATATTGATACTGGGGTTGACCTTAAGGTATATATTGAGTCTGGGGTTGACCTTGAGGTATGTACTATCCCAAAGGTATGTACTGTCCTTGAGGTTTCCCCCCAGGTGGTAACTGACTACCTTGAGGTTGCTCTCTAGCCGGTAATTGAGTACCTTAAGGTTTCCCCGTAGCTAGTAACTGACTACCTTGAGGTTGCCCTCCAAGCAGTAACTGACTACCTTGAGGTTGCCCTCGAGGCAATAAATGACTACCTTGAGGTTGCGGATTTGGAATAGTACCAGACATCATAAGAATTTCTTCTACGCTCGACCCTTGAGTTCTGTTATTACTAGTTGATATCCCATGTTCAATTGTTTGAGGAGATGCTCCTGAAAAATTACCATAGAGTGACTGACACCCAGAAGGAATAGAAGGACCACCATATAAAAATGTTTCTGATGTTTGGGAAAACATGGATGACCGTTTCGACATATTCAAAGGAGGATAATAACCTCTGGGCGTAGGATGAAAAGGAATTTGAGGTGGTGAAAAACTAAGACCCGAATTTTCTAAAAGGTTGGTCAATGAGACATACCAAGCGTCACTCCTAAATGGACTGCAGAAATTGATTCACGCTCCCTAAGTTCTAAAGTTGGTTGATTTTCAGGGAGAGTTATATGTTCGTCCGGACTAATAAGTTCTTTAATGGAAATGAGTCCAGAAGGGAGATTTTGGGTAATAACACTTCCTACCCTGGGTGAACCAGGACCACTAGAAGTTGGAGAAGCAAATCCTGAAGATGGAGTAACAGTAGGTTCAGTTTCAGGCTTAGAAATTTCAGGTTCTTCAGCTAATTCACTAGTAGGATAAATACTACCAGTAACTTCGGAAAAATGAAATGGGTTCATAAATATACTCTGTTGCTTGAAATTGATAATCAGGATGAATAATTAAAGAATACTCTCCAACTTCCAGTGACCCAACTCTACTGTCACTAGGTGATACAAGAGCTCATAGCCCTTCAAGCTGGCTTGGTGTATACTCGGGAGGTTGCCCCCGAAGTCTACGGGAATGTCTCGGTAATTCAACCACGATTAAATATTTAATTAATTCACATGCAAACAAAGAAAATCTCAATAAAACCACCTAGAGTCTCTAACAAACCAAACAATTGAATCACACGCCAAAAAAATCTAAGAGTTCAAACCACACACAAACACTAACTTTCCGTACCAAAAACACTAGTTGGTGATGAAATCCAACGTCACAGAATTCAATACAGAAAGGGTAGTTGGAACAATTACCCTGACAACCTGCTTAATGAAACAGACTGGCACAAGTTTCTTCACAAAGCCATCTCGAGTGAAGAGAACCCCCCAGAGAGTCCAAGTGAGTCTAGTTGACGTCTGCTCCAGGTACAGTGAGACCCATCCTTCATCGTCACCTTATGAAAGAATCTTAAGATTATGGTCATTAAGGTTACCAATAGTAACAAATACAACTAGAGGAACAGTCTATGATCCGATCTACGTGCAAGGGCAGAGTAACAAAGCTCAATCCCCTTGAAGGCTCCTCAACATGATCAATCCAAGGTTTACCAACAAATGACCCCAGGCACCTCGACAATGGTTAATCCGAGGTTTATCGTTTTTAATACGTGCAAATATTATATCTTTCCGAATGAGATAGACTTGAATATCTTAAAGGTTCGGACATGATCTCGTGATTGACTCCTTTAAGAGGAGCTTCCTAGATTATATCAATTACAATTGGATTTATTTCCTATAGCAAGATATAGCTACTTGTTTGTTTTAACTATCTTGGAGAGTTAATTACTCCCTACTCCAAGATACTAGCCTAAGCTATATTGGTGATAAGAGCCCTAGAAATAAAAAGATTACTAGATCAATTTTAATTAAGAATTAATTTTATGGGTTGTTTCTTAAGTCAATAGGTATGGAGATGAAACTTTGATGGTGTGATGAATCGACTCCAAAAACATTAAAAGATGCACATAAAATGATAAACAATTCGTTTTTCCCTTCAATGAATTTCTAGCTAAAAGAAAGAGTTGAGAATCCAATTCTTTGAAAAACAAATCTTTCCTTCAACATATAAATGAAAAGAAAATGTTTTTGGTCTTCTTCAATAAACTCAAAACGAGACTACTAATTATGCTCACAAAAAATCCCTTTTCTTTTTCAGCACTCAAAACTACAGAAAACAATTCTTTCAAAAGAGATTCTATAATTTCTAGAAAACACTCAAAACTATGAAAAACTAATCTTGAGATCTGAAAACTTCTAAAAACCTAATTGATAAAAGCTTCAAATTTTTGTGTGTGGATGTTTTACTTAGTTATTCAGTAAACTAAGGACTAATTCGTTCATAATAACAAATCAATAAAAAAACACCCAACTATGTTTTCTTTTATAAAAATGAAATTCAAAACTTATGACCAAGTTCGTTCAAAGATTTGCAAAGAGAAAATGAAATCTATTTCTCACCAAGGACAGATTTCACAAACTAGCTAGACTCACCAAGAAGACAAAATAAACCAAGGTGATCTAAGGTTTCTTATGCTTCTAATCTCTGAGTCACTACAAAGACCAAGCAAAAATCAATCCAAGCATGTAAAACTTCTAGAAAATCATCTAAAACAAAAATACCAATGGAGCTTACTTACAAGAAATTTTTGATAGGACACATACAGATCTGGGTAGAGACTAAAAGTCATAAATAAAAAACTAAACTTAACTCGAAGAAATAATTTTTGGTTTTTCAAAAATTTTGACAGGGTTCGCAAGCTTCCAGTAGAACTAGATGCAGTACTGCTCTGTGCACTAAAGGAACAGTGCGGAACAGTGCGGATATGTCCGCACTGTCTTGTAAAAAGAAAGTGCCGTCCTCTTTAGAATTTCGAAAAAACAAAAATTACTCCAGATCCTAAAAAATACCCAATCCCACACACATCAAGCAAAAACCAGAAACAAGAACAAGTTTCTCAAGTCAAAGAAAAAGGAAAACCAAAAAACCAAATTCAGTTCCCTATTATGGTCACCAATTTGTTGGCTGGATAAATCGATCTTGCAGACAAGGCTGATCTCCCTAGTATCAATAGATATCTAGCAACATGCAGGACAAGCAAATATACCTTTCTCTAAACATATTGTGATTCATTAGTAAAAACTAAAGAGGTGTTTTAGACCCTACCTTAAGTCCAACGCTAGTTTGTAGCAGCCATCTTTCAACTGTCCGAAAGAGTTTCCTTTTGAGAACCTGCAATCACAAACAAGAACACATCAAATAACATCTGTATAGCTAATATAATAAATCATGTTCATCATGGTGATCAAGGAATCCATAAAATAAACCATAAAACACAACTTATTGAGAAAAATAAACTTGATTGTATTAACTTTGAAATAGAATAACTTTACAACCTTTGGTGCCTTGATGCTGTACAAGCTCTTCCTAGGGTCCAAAATAGGAATCTCCTCTACTTTGACAAGCCTCACACACTTTTAAATGAGATCAAAGAGGTATGTAATCTCTCCTCACAAAAGCTCAATTAGGAAGACTAAGTTCCAGCAGCATTTCACCTTAAAAATATTCAGCTTTCAACCTCCTCAATAACTAGCCCAATGCTTCATTTTATAGTGCAAAGGAAGGAAGTTACAGGTCCACCTATGAAGGGATAGAGTCCTCCTTCAAAGGGATAAGATCCTCACATCAAGGAGTTAGCTCCTTAAGGTATGGGATGCATGAACCTTAAAGGAGCGAACTTGCCACGTCAAGATTGCTTCTAGAAGCTTCCAGAAATGACTCAAAGTGAGTTTTTAAGAATGTACTTGTGCCTTTTTGACTTTTATAGGGCTCCGCACCCATTACCTAGAGACAGAGTGGTCAAGTGCGTAGGGGACATGACCATTAGGTGTGGGACTGCAGGTAATCTAAGAGAAAGTGTGGAACCAGCATTTTAGAGGCTTGTAAGGGCTTTCTCTTATTTTCAAAGCATGAAATGAAGAACCGAGGTTTAAGACTTGCAAAGGAGGAAAGTATGAGTGATGATAGAATCACACAGATTGTAGAATGTCATGGTGACAATTTTTGTGCAACGCACGAGCTTCCCACTGAAAAATCTTTTGGACCACCAAAAGTTGGTTTTCAAGCACCGACTAAGTGAGGGTATAATTGTCTCACTTGCCCAATCTCTATCCACTTTGCACTACTCGGCTTTGAACCCTTGAGCCCTACTCTGAGGTACTCGACATCTCCTCTGCACATTGTCCACACCTTCCTATCCAGAACTATGTCTTCCTGCAATTCATTAAGATATTTAGGTAATAGGTCATCAATAGAAGGCAATTGACTCCGCTCTTCGGGATCCTCAATTAGTGAAGGTTCATAAAATTTGAAGCAATCTACATTTATGACTGAGTAGATGTGCATGTAAGATGGTAGATCAAGGCAAAAAGAATTCTCACCAATTTTCTCAAGTATCTTGAAAGGTCCATACCTAATAGGCTTTAGCTTTTTACGTTCACCTTGCATCCTGTCCTCGCTGATGTACAACCAAACTTGGTCACCAACTTGGAAACTATGCTCCATCTGATGCTTGTCATGCCTTGCCTTGTATTTGGCTTGGCTCTTTTCCAGTTGTTCCTTTACATCTTGGTGGATCTCTTGAATTTGTTCAATGAACCTAGTTGCCCTATCCACATCATTATGTCCCTCAACTATTATGTCTTTACCAAAGACAAAATCCAAAGGAGACCTTGGTGTGAAACCAAAACAGGTCTCAAAAGGAGATCTATGTGTAGAAGAATTTTTTTCTTTGTTGTAATCATGCTGCACATAACATAAATGTTCATCCCAAAGCTTAGGATGCTTGCTACAATATCCTCTGAGCAACTGGATCACTATCCTGTCGACTACTTATGTTTGGCCATCAGTTTGTGGATGAAAAGCCGTGCTTTTCTTTAGTTTGGTGTCCATCAGTTCCCACAGACTTGACCAAAACTTCCCCACAAATCGGGTGTCTCGATCAGATACAATGGAAGTGGGTAATCCAAAATGAACCCATAAATGTTCAAAGAACAGTTTTGTAGTTTGTTCAGTTGTAATCTGTTTATTACAAGGTATCAAAATACACATTTTTCTGAACCTATCCACAACAACATACAAATAATCATGACCTTTCCTAGATTTAGGTAGTCCTCCAACAAAATCCATGGAAACACTTTCCCAAGGGTGAGAAGGAACTGGTAATGGAGTGTACAAGCCTAGTTTTCTATTGCCGGGCTTGCTTTTAGCACACATAGTACACCCTCTTACATATCTAGAAAGTGTCTCGTTCATTTTTGGCCGGTAACAAAATCTTTGTAGCTGTGAAACTGTTTTACTTACCCCAAAGTGACCTGATATTAGAGAAGTGTGGGCTTCTCGAATTATCTTTACTCTTTCAGTTTGTGGAATGCATAACTTCCCACAATGGTATAAGAGTCGGTCCTTTACATGATAATCCAATTCTTCTACTCGCTTGCCTTGAATTAAAGTTGCATATACATCTTTAAAGTCTATATCTTGAGCATATTGTTCAATGTAGCTCTCATGCAACACAAGATTATGCTTAAGTATAGTAGATGCATTTACAATGGGTCTAGATAACATATCTGCAACTTTATTGTGTATGCCCTTTTTATATTTGATGACTAAATGAAACTATTGTAGAAAACCCATCCATCTATATTGTCTTGATTGCTGCAACTTAGTTTGGGACTGTAGATATTGAAGTTGTTGATGATTAGTATGTATTACTGTCTCTTTTCCCATTAAGTAATGTTTCCACTTTTTCACACTCTATACTAATGCATACAATTCTTTATCATATGTAGGATAGTTAACCACTGCAGAATTAAATGTCTCAGAATGATAACATATGGGTTTACTGTGTTGTGTCAACACTGCTCCCATGGCATAGTCACTGGCATCTGTTTGGATTTCAAATGGTCTTTGAAGATCAGGTAGTGCTAGTACAGGTGTTGTACTAATCTTTTCTTTCAAGGTGTCGAAGGCTTTTTGTTGTTTTCCTCCCCACTAAAACACCTTGTTCAATCCTGTTAAAGCATGTAAGGGAGCTGCAATTAAGGAAAAGTTAGAAATGAACTTCCTCCAATATCTTGTTGCTCCTAAAATGCTTCTAAATTCTGTAGCAGATTTGGGTTTAGGCCAGTTTATAATCACTACCACCTTAGAGGGATCTATCTTCAATTTACCACCCCCAACTATATGACCCAAATAATTCAGAGATGTTTTGCCAAATTCACATTTTGAGAGTTTAACATAAAAATTTTCTCTTTCAAAACATCTGCTGTCTACTTAACATGCTTTAAGTGTTCTTCCCATGTTTTGCTAAATATTAGAATGTCATCCAGATACACAATAACAAAATCATCAAGAAAAGGTCTGAGTACATCATTCATTAATCTCATGAAAATAGCAGGAGCATTACTTAAGCCAAAAGGCATAACGAGCCACTCATATAATCCCTGCTTTGTTTTGAAAGCAGTCTTCCATGCATATTGTTCTGCAACTCTTACCTGATGGTATCCACTATGCAAGTCTAGCTTGGAGAAATAAACAACTTCTTACAATTGATCTAAAAGATCATCTATGCGAGGAAGGGGATAATGATTTTTTATTGTTATCTTATTCAGTGCTCAATAATCAATTCACATTCTCCACGAGCCATCTTTCTTTCTCACCAAAATGATTGGTGACCCACATGATGATGTGCTAGGTCTAATGAACCCCTTCTCAAGCAACTCCTACACCTGCTTTTTGATTTCAACATTCTCTAAAGTGAACAACTTGTACATTCCTATGTTAGGCAATGGAGCATCTTGCTGCAAAATAATATCACGCACTATTTCCTTTTTGGGTGGTAGACCTTTAGGTTCTTGAAACAAGATAGCATACTCTGAAACAACCTTTTCTAAATCAGCTTGCTGTTAAGCATTACAACCTTCAAATACATTGGTTTTATCAGGTTTCTTTTCCTTTACAACCATTAGTAAGAATTGTTTGCATGAATTGATCATTCATTTCATCTGCCCTGAGTTTATGAGAGTATAATTATTCTTGAGCTTATGAGCTCTTACAAAGTATCCGATTCCATCTTTACCAAGTAGATACTTGTTATTAGCTCTATAGAAAATAGCTTTTCTATCATGCAAGTAAGGACTTCCTAAAACAATTCCACATATATCCAAAGGAATTATGTCTAACTCAACCTCATCTACAAATGTTGACCCAAAAGAAAACTTGAGTTTGCATTGTCTAGTCACCTGTAGTTGTGCTTTATCATTCAGCCATCCTAATGGGTATTGTTTCTTGTGAGCTGTAGTTACTAATCCTAATTTATTTACAATTGCTTCAGAAATTAAACTTACTTGTGAGCCAATATCAAACAAAGTATCAATCTTTTGATATTTGGAAACAACTCGAATATGGAAAAGCTCATGTCTTTTTCTCTCATTCTCTTCATCAATAACACATTGAGTAGAATTACTAGTAGTTGCTTCAGAATTCTTACCTTTTATACCTGTGGCTACAATGGTTGTTTCATCTCCTGAGTTTGACCCCCAATCTTTCTAAATAGCTGCCGCAATCTTCTTCTTCTTGCCCTCGAACTTCTTAGGCCTCAGCTCCGGATGTAGAATCCAACAATGCTCATGATCATGCCCATCCTTTTTACAGTGAGTGCATGAAGCTTTGCTTTTCTATGCAATGTTAGCCTTCCTTTCTTTCCACTTCTACTTTCTTTTCTCCTTGCTCTTGCTTGCAGTGGGTTAGGATGGTCCCCCAACTTCTAGATTTCCATTCTTTCCTCTAGCTTCTAGATAAGTAGCTTGTACAGATACCTCATCTATACTAGTGGGATTAAACGTGAGGATGGTATGCCTCATGTAGCTGTGTAGACCACCAATGTACTTCAAAAGAGTCTCTGGTGAGTTTAATGAGATTCCTAGAATCAATTCTCTCTTTCTAAATTCTTGAGTGTACCCTTGCACACTTTGCCCCTTCAACTGCTGAAGAGTTTGCCAACTCATCATGGCTTGTTGCATGTAGGCCAATGGATAGAACTACTTTTTGATTGCAGAAAAAAATTCACTCCAGACAAAGATGGTCTTACCATGTCTTTTCATGTCAGCTTGGGTTCTGCCTTCCCACCAAAGCAAGGTAGTGCCTCCTAGGCAGAGGCTTGCCAGCTAAATTTTGCTCTTGTCTGAATCAATGTTCTGTACTCTACAATAAACATCAATTTGTCTAATCCAATTGTCCAACTTTTCTGCATTTAGCTCTCCATCATATATAGGCAAATCAAATTTAACATCTAGCTTGATCAAAGATACTTTCTTGTTATGCACAGGGCTATTAGGAGGTGTGAGAAAGTTTTCCTCTTTCCCTTTTCCTTTTGAGTGGTCATGGAAGTGAGACTCATCTTCTTCTTTGTCTTGCTTGGAGCCTGATGAATCTTCAGCCTTACGCTTTCTAAAGTCCCTATACATTTCTTCTACCATAGACTTTATGCCTAGGAAACTTTCTATGAATTGAGGGTTTGGCCCCACAGAACCTTCCTCTATCATTGTCTTCCGAGGATAGACTCTCCCAATTTCACGATTAGTTTCGACCAACTCTCCTTCTCCCAATTTGAGCTTTGATCTAGTGAGCATTCAACAGCTAAACCAACACAAGCTTGTCTAACCTTATATCCAAAAGCTCTGATACCACTTGATTTGAAAATCACCCTATGAGTGATTTTAGTTAGGAATTATTGAATGAAGGTATTACAGACCCATGTGCTGGTGGGTGTCTATGTGGTTTAGGCAACGGATCGATCAGATTGCAAATACATAGAAACTTGAAATGGAAAACAACAGAGAAACACAGTAAGCAAATACAAGAACACAAGAAATTTATAAGGAGTTCACCCTATCCTCCATGGCTACATCTCTAGTCTAGCTCTCAGTGGTGACCTTATTTTATTGTGTCTTAAGCAGAGAATTACAATGAAGGGGCTCAATATGAGTCTCCTGAAACAAAATTTGCTTCGCAAGATGGTTCTTGGATTCCCCAAGCCACTAGAGTGCACAGACTCTGTTCCTTACCAGCTCTTTAACCCCTCTATTCTTTAATGGAAGGAGCCCAATGTGGTGCTTAGTCCTAACAGATCCTCTCAGGGATGGCTTGAATCTCTCAAGTTCTCTGGTGCTCGACGCTGCCTTTGGTCAGCTTGGCCCTCTGTCTTCTTTTTTCTTTTTGCTTCACTATCTTCTTTGCTTTTGCTCTCCCTGTCTTTTGTTTCCCTCTTTTCTTTGTTCTTCCTCTCTGTCTTCGGTGTCTTCTGCTTGTCTGTTCATGGCTTTAAAGCCATTTGATCTCATGGTTGTTCGATTCCCCTTCCACCTCCATCAGATCGCCTACTACAGCTTTGCTTGGAGTACCCTGTCTCGGCGCCATCATTAGGCTCACAGGGAGTGACCACTTGTCCTCCTGCAAACTACACCACTTGCTTTGTCAGTTTAGTTTTTCAGTTACGTCGTGGAATGAGTCATCTGCCACCTTGGTGGTCAAATCAGATCTCAAACTCTTATAGATCACGGCTTAATCCCCTATCAATTCTAGCTTCCCCATCAAGCGTGATCTCAGCCATTAGATCTGGAGCCCCCAGATCTGACACCATTCACTCATTTCGGGCAGTTTACTTGCTCAACCGTTAGCGTGTGATGAGTGATGGTTTTCTCTCTCCTCTGCTTGCCATGTGTCAGGTGCTGAGTGGAATCACTATGTTTTTTCCAAATCTACTTACTGCCCAAGGATGCCCCCAATAAATACCGCTGGTTTTTGGAGCATGGGTCCCACCTTAGCCTTTAGCCTTTTCCCCATGGTTTTCCCAGCTCCCATGTGACTCAGCGCTCGGGGCCTCTCCTTCTCGAGGGGTTTTTCCGAGTGATGCACAATTAACACTAATCGCGCATCAAAAACTACCTCCTTTTCCCGACCTGGGCTTCTTAGGGGCTAGTTTCGCCTCCTGCATAGTCTCCATGGGCCTCGGTCAACGCGCTTTGACCAAGGTACTCGTCGTTCCACAATGGCTGCCAACTGCCACTATTCAAAGGTGCTTCTGATCACTGCTCTTAATTCTTTGAAGTATATCCCAATCTGATACAGTCATTGTTCTCTCATAACTCCTCATGGATCCAATTCAGATCAGTGGGCCATTGGCTAGACTGAATAATAGGAGGATTTATCATTGAGTTCGCGGTGGACACGCATGTCAGTTACAGTGAGGCAGAGCGACGTTTCTCAAGGGAACACGAGGTAAGTATATTAAATCTTTGAACACCTGGATTAAGATGTTATTATGTGAAAAGCGGGTTATGTGAATAAATTAATGTTTGGGACTACACAGAGCAGAAAGAGCTACAGAAGCGGAAGTAACGAAGAATTAGAAAACAGTCCCTTAATTTCACCCATGTGGGAGAGAGAGGACGAGCTCACAAAGGTTTCTCTGAGAAGTGTGGTTAGTTTGATAAGGCATCGGATTCCACAATTACCACCTCCACCCACACCACCACCCATTTCACCTCCCTCACCTCCATCTCCACCTACTCCAACCCCACCACCTCCACAGTTTAGTATGGCGAGCGCAATCAAACTACTAGTATTCATTGGAGTAGGGAATGAGGATTCAGACCAATTCTGGTTTGTGGTAAGAGAAGTATGGGAAGCACAAGGTGTCACAGATGACAATATTAGGAAGGCTACATTAGTGAGCGTGCTACAGGATCGCGCATCAACATGGTATATCAAAAATTCTAACGACCACCCAAACACAGGGATAACAGAGATCCAGATCTCACTAAACAGGGAATTTAGAAGACCAAAGTAAGAAATACAATCAATCATTGGGTTTAAAGAGATTGTGATGCTCTCGAGTGAGACTCCCTAGGATCTGGATCAAAGGCTGAAGAGTACAATCCATGAAGCCAATATGATGTTGATAGATGGACATCATCGCGCATGGTTTGTAGCATCTCTGGCACCACACTTAAGGACAGTGCTTTCACAATAGAAACTTTCCACTCAAGCCAAAGTGTTGGAAATGGCGATGAGGTTACATGAGACCCTGATACAAGACCCTGGGTTGGGAGTTCAACAAATCCATGCGCAACTACATAATCTTTGTTTGGAAACACAAAGCTTGAAGTAGGGTAGGGCATTGCAGCCAGAGGCACGTAAGGAAGTATGGTGCATAAAATGCAAAGGCCAGTGCCATGACAAGGATCATTGTCCCGTTTTCGCAAACTACTTAGCAGGAGGAGGGCCATTGTTGCTGAGACCAGAGGCGTAGGTAGGGCTGAGCGTGACACCCACTTTATGGTGCACGATTTGTTAGATAGGAGGGAAACACACGACGGACAATTGTCATTTGTTGCAGAAATATACACAAACACCCCAACAATTGTTTTGTAATTTCTATAGGTCAGTAGGCCACGATGAGCACACTTTCCGCAGTTACGAGCTAATGATGGATCAGACCCCAGCCTATATGTTTTCGGGAAAACTGGTGTCTATTTGATCTGCTAGTCCCACTAAGATGGGTAGCTATCTTAGAAAAAAACAATTCAAAGTAACTTATGTTTTCCTTTATAGATGATAGATAAGAGAGAAGTAGAGAGAACCAACCTTAATTTCACTTGGCTCCTTGCTTGTTTCCTCTCTCCTTTGATAGAGATTGCCACTCCTTTCTCACTTGTCCCGCTTCAAATAACACCTATAGAGGCAAAGCAACAAGAAACCATCAAAACATAGAGATCTATGATACCATAAACAATGTAGGATCAGAAGTACATTAACCATACAATTGCATACACAAATACAAGATTCAGAAATACACAAGTATATGGAGGAAAACTCAAATAACTTTATTGATAGTAGAAGTAGAAGAGAGGATTACAACCCAACTGTCTGATCCAGCATCATCCTCCTAGCATGAAAGCCCTCTTCACATCATGAAAAGCAATATCACCCAACAATATAATGTCTCAAAGAGAAACCAACAACACCTCCTTACAGATTACAAAATTCCATCCTCTGGATCTCTAGGATGAGGGATCCATATATAGATATTTGCTGGGGGGTGAGTCAGCTTTTGGGTTTTTTATTAGTGTCATTTCACTAATAGTTCTTGGTTCCACTTGGAGATTTCATGATCTCTTTTCATCCCTGGTTGAATTCAGAGAGGCAAGTGTCATATGAGCAGTTTCTAGAAGATTCTTTGGGTTTCCACTTAGCCAATTTCCTTTGTCATTTGCCTACTCTTTCCCATTGCACCCTACAAAAGGCCTTTTTAGTATGCATCGCACCGCCCATGTGTAATAGGTGAGATGCATCACACCTTGACCAAGGAGCAATCTGTATGGGTCAGTTTTGACTAGTTCTGAGTAGTTGTTCAGGTGGAACTTCTGGGAAATGATGTAATCAGTTGACCTTGATCCTTTAGGGTATGAAACAACACTTTTAGGGGTTTAAGAGCCCTTGGTTTATCGACATATGTGATTGGGGTTGCAGTGCCCAAATATGTCTATAATAGTTGCCCCCTAAAGCATGAGGTTGTAAATCTTCTGATGTCGGCTGAAATGCTTTGTCATGAGGATCTGAGGTTTCTCGAACTGGAAGGTGACCTGTAATAAGATACAATACAATACATTATCTTCATACTATTATCATGATATAACTGAGGTGGGCATTCCCATGCTCAGCTTTATAAATTCATTTTCATGTACATAGGATAGATAATCGTCTGCTGTTGGAGAGTGGTGATTCTTGTAGAGCCATCATCCCTTAGCTTGGATGATTATCTGTGTAGCTATGGAGTAAATTTGATGTCTTTATTTTCCTAAATATATCGCAGCCCAGATAGATGAAACTAGATCCGAGGTCTTTAAACTCATTCAATCTTTGCCCGATGTACAAGTCGATCCATGTGAAAAGATGTTCTGGAGTCGAACATGGAAAGACATCGCCTGATTACTAGCCAATGATGTAAGCTATTAACAGGCATGAAAGGAATCACCAATAATGATAATGTACCTCAAGTTACTATAGTACAATTCACGTGGTGTGAATATATGAGTCGATGTCAAACACCATGCAAAATCTTTCGGTCGAAGGCCATTGATGTAAACCTGTCACCGGAAGTGAGAAACTTGCCATTGAGGCATGCAAGCTTCAAAGTATTGAAAGGGTTGTTCCTAAGTCAACTTCTTGGATAATGAGCTAATGTTGACAAGAAGTGACCCGTCATAGGAGGGCCTTCATGAATCCCACATCTACGACATGAAACGAAGAAAATTATTTTGTTGAGGTGAAAAGGATTTGATGATACAAGGTTCAAGAATGGTGGTCATGAAAAATGGAGAGCGAAGGTATTGAAGTGGATAAAGCGTTAGCTGGGTTGGTGAATTCTCTAAGTGACTTCTCTTGAACATATAGGTGACACTAAAATGGATTGGTAGCCTTAACCCCGAAAATGGATGGTATGGAGGACCAATGGTGATGTGACTGGTGAATGGAATAACCCAACCAGACTCAATCATGGTGATGGAGTGAAAGTGTCATGTTCAAGAGCGACCTGCTACCAATGAATTTCTTCAAGTTTTCTTCCCTTTTCCCCAGTCATTGCTGACCAATACCTCTTTATTTTTGTCAAGCTTGAGGAGGATAACATATGCTTGTTCTATAATTTGCCCTTCGGTCAAACCTGTCGCTATGTTTTAGCAAGCCTAGCAACAATGAAACTCGCTCTTATTCAGATGGACAAGTTTGTCACTATTGTTGTAACGAGTTTAACGACAAAGATAACTTGGTCCTTTTCATGTTTAGAGAGTTTGAAAAGGGATGAAAGGAAACTCCAACAGTCCTTTTTCATGGTATAATCCCTTAAGTCCGAAAAAATATAAAATAATACGAAAGGGATGACTTTCGATAGTTTTAGCGAGCCAAAAAAAACAAGCACTCGATGTTTTTGTGGAATGATCCCTCAGGTCCAAAAATATTAAAATGTAGAGGATGGATGCCACTTCCCTTTACTTTAACGAGCTGGAAAGGCCAGTAGCTCAACAATCTTTTCATATTTTATGATTCTAAAAAGAGCTTAAAAGAGACTCATTTTTGAGGAACGAGTGGTGTTTTCGAGTAGCAACTGGTTCCAAGTAAGTTTGGAACTTCTCAAACATGGCAGTGTAAAGAGGGTGGCTAACAGAATCACTCGTCACAGCTGTTCCTCAAAAGGGTAAACAATCAAGTGGAGCCATATGATCAGCTAAAAGAGTGGAGGTGATGATAAGAACATGACCAAGGCTCAAAAGGCTGATAGCAATGCAATCACAATGGTTATTTACCGAAAGGCGGGTTTATTTATTAATGAGCTTGAACCTTATGCCAACATGTGCTCAGTGGTGGGTTTATTTTTTAATGAGCTTGAACCTTGTGCCAACATGTGCTTAGTGCTAGGTTTATTTTTTAACGAGCTTGAACTTTGTGGAAACACTACTCGCTCCAGTCGTCTTTAAAGATGTCCCTTATTAGTAGGCTCATTTTTTAATGAGTTTGCCCCATGCGAAACTTTTCTTAGTGCCTTTTGTATGCAGGCAAGAAACGACCAACTACAGAACTAAGAGTTAATGAACTACTGAGGTTAGGTAGTATAGTTTCCTACAAAACATTTCCTTTGCTTTGCTGGGGTTGCCGACAAAGGTGAATGGTGGATCAAACCAATCACCTAACCAAAGCAGTTGAACTAAAAGTTAGACTAAAATACTACGAGGTTAGAGTTACGCTGGTCATTTTTCACTTGCGTAAAAAAGGTTTGCATGCCACCAGGTATAAAGAAAAGTAGAGCTTCTAGGTTACCATATGGAAGTCCTTGCATTTAAGCAAGATTGTTTCATCCGCAGAGTAGACAAAACACTTCCTTGGCATTGTCCATCGGAATATACAAAGGTGAGTGGTGTGGGTCGGTAATTCCAATCACATAACCTTCGAGGAGATCTTGTTTTGAACTAATCCCATATCCTACACGGACGGGTGTTTTAAACTGGCCATATATCCTACAAGAAAATCTATCTTTTCATTTGGGTTTTCTTGCTGAAGCAGACTAGGGTGCATGCCCCCTAAGCTTCGTCACATCCACTGAATCACTCGCGGTAATTAGGTGGATGAAGTGGAGGTTGAAGAGACATTCCTTGTGGAAAGAGACCATTTAGGGACGGTTCTTGACTTGTAGCCGTGTTTGAACCAAGAAATGAAAGTTGGTCAACAAGTTGTACCATTTTGCCTTCATATGGGAAACACATCACCCTAAAGAGTGAGGAAACAATAGCTCCCATGCTGTAAATGTAGTCACGCCCAAGGAGTCGATTGTAATCTAATGGCCTTTGGGCTACCATTACGTTCAAATGAATGGTTTTTCTTCTCAAAGTTATAGGCAAATTTGGAAGGATCCCTAACGGTCGACTGGTTCCTTTATTGAAGACCGACAAATTTCGATTCTCAAGTAGAAGCAATGGCGAACCAAGCACTTTCCAAACAGTTGAGGAAAGGATTCTCACGGAAGCCCCTTCATCTATGATAGTGCTAGCCATGATCATTTTGTAAACTTGTACTATGATTTGGAATGGTACATTAGATGGTAGGCGGGGTCCCGCTAGTAGATTCCAATTGAAGGAAATGACTAGATTGCTTGGAGGAGAGACCAAATAAATGGCCGAATGAATCTCTTGAAATGGAGAACTTCCTTCTTGTCGTAAAGGAATGGGTAGGTTGCCCCCATGTTCATCAGACTCTGTGATAACAAAAAGAATTTGAATGGTGTCGTTCTCATTCTCTTTGGAGACTGTATCATCTGAAGGTGGACCTTCTGAAGACAAAACTCGGTTGACTGCCATCTCAACCTATTGAATTTGGTCTGGTGTGGACTCAGAGGGTTTATCTTCAATGATAGGCATTTCGACCAACAACACAGGTATGTTAGTCAGATTTTCAACTAGCGATGGACTTGGCAAGAGTTTCTTGTATCCAGGTGGAAGTTGCTGTGGCGAAGCAAGACGGCTATCCAAGACACTTTTAGCTTCGTCCAGAAAAGGACAACGGTGGAGGGCATGATCGCCTTCACACAACCTACTAGGAAATCTAGATCTTCCTTTTTGTCCATTGACCTCATTTTCACTAGTTGATGGTGTACTCTCAACATGATCGATAGAGGTTGATGACACTGGATGGTACAAGAAGGGAGACTAGTCTCTCAAGATCCGCGGGATGCAAGGAAAATCTAGATGATAGTGGTTTCCTTTGCAAATTACGCATGGAGATTTGGGTTTGGAAGGTGTGGTGTGCGGATTTTCCTCGGACGATGCATGGTTGCCCCCCTATGCAACTAGCTTCTTCTTCTTCTTCTCCTTCCCATTCTTCTTATTCTCAGTTACTTGGTTTTTAGTATCGCTTGTTTCACCAAGAAAAGATGAAGAAGGAGAGGGAGAAACAAATGAATTAGAAGGTGAGGGAGCAACTCTAGTATCATTTGGTTGCTAATTCGATTGCTGAGGAATTATGGCATTTTGAATGATAGAGGTCGAGAATAGCCATACTGGCAGGCCAATTGTGAGTCCTGGAGGGAACAATGTAGCCATATAAGGAGCATCAATATCTCCCCAAGAAGAGAAAGGACTATGATTTCACCCGAGGGGAAATCCTTGATTGGTGGACTCCATTATCTCAACCTAAGATCAACTAAGGAACAGGGATTTTATTCTGAATTAAATGAATTTTATGACGCTTTGACACAACTTGCTTTCTTAATTTTTAAGAGTCGAGAAAAAGCTAAAGGTGACTCTAGTCACCTTCAATTTTTAATGAGCTTGAAGTGGCAAGTTCTCAGATGGACCTTTTCTTTTAGGGAGTCGAAAAGGAACGAAAGTGACTACTCTGGAAGTCTAGATAGAGGGATTACTGAACCAATCACAAAACTGCAATATACACCTTGGTGGTAAATTAAAGAGAAATTACCAAGGAATTTATGTATGATAGTTAATCTTCCTGAATGCTATGTTCAATGCATTGCGAACGATAGGGTGGCAGACACAGCTTCCTAAGGATAAAGGATATCAGCCTATTGTGGTCTCCCAATATATACTCAACGGTACGGGGAGCACAAGTCTGTACTGGCACTTGTCGTATCAAAGAGGAGGAATCACCCAACCTTCGATGAAAACGATAGTTACCAGGTTTTGCAATGCCGGAATACGTCTCTAGCCTAGACTTATAGATGTTGCGTGTTAGGTTCCAAAGCATTTTTATGTTCATTGAGGTTTATTTTAATGTTGATCTTTCTTAAGAAGTTTGCCTCTCAATGTTCACCATGTGACATAGATGTAAAATTCCTAAATATGCAATCTAAAATGATAAACAGTCATTTGTTTTCTTTTAGCAATGAAAATCCTAGCTACTAAGGAAAGAAGAGTATGATTCTTTCAATAGAGAGCAGAGAGCACACACAAAATGCACTTTCCTAAATCATTTTCCACATGCAGTCTAAATGAAAATGCACATGCATGTATTTTGTTTTTCCACTTCCTTAATGTGTGAATGCCAAAAAGGAAAACTAAATACAGATCTGAACTATTTTCTTCAAAGTGACACTTTAACAATTTCTTTTCAAAACGAAAGGAAGACTAAGATGACACTTTCAATTTCGAATGGAAAACTATTTTCGACAATTCAAAAATTGAAAATTCAAATCAAATACAATGGCAAAAAGTACAATCAATTATCTAGAAGAGGAATACTTTACAACACTCTTCTTCTTGACTCAAAACAACAGTTACGACACTTTCGAATCAAAAGACGACAGTTCGATTAAGCTACTTTTCGCAAAGGAGGACTGTAAATGATAAAAGATACATAAAAAAAATTCAAAATTCCTTATCAATGGAGGCTGAATAATGTAAAGGAAGAAGGCTTCAACAATGATATACTGATCATAAGCAGCAAAACTACTGAATATAGCTGAAAACAATGAAGAAAAAACGAAATTCCAGAGAGGGAAACAGTCTCATTCAATCATCGCACATGTCCTTAAGGGAAATAGTGATGCATATCACCTGCAGCACATGGGAGGTGCGATGCATCCAGACTACCAATGAGAGATAGTGCGACGGACCAGGGAAAAAAACTGAGCTTGGTTTTCACTCACAATTTGCAGCTAAGTTCAGTGATTTAGGCTGACCTTATGATGGACAGTAAACACAAGGTATAGGGGTATGATCTTATCAAGTTATTGAGCTACCACCAGGGCACTTAGGATGTTTGCAAGTTAGATGTTCAGTTCATAAACCAACCTGGAGATTGATTGAAGCAACGTTGATCTACTTTGTAGTTGCATAGCAAAATTAGTTCGAAGGCTAGCTGGCTTAACTTCAAGCTCGGTCTGTAGTTTATAATGCAAACAATAGTAACAAACAAACAAACTATTCTCTCCCCAGTGGAGTCACCATTTTGTTTCCGAGAAAACTAGTGTCTATTTGATCTGCTAGTCCCACTAAGACGGGTAGCTATCTTAGAAACAAACAATTCAAAGTAACTTGTATTTTCCTTTATGGATGATAGATAAGAGAGAAGCATAGAGCACCAACCTTAATTTCGGTTGGCTCCTTGCTTGTTTCCTCTCTCCTTTAATAGAGCTTGCCACTCCTTTCTCACTTGTCCTACTTCAAAGAACACCTGTAGAGGCAAAGCAACAAGAAACCATAAAAGCATAGAGATCTATGATACCATAAACAATGTAGGATAAGAAGTAAATTAACCATACAATTGCATACACAAATACAAGATTCAGAAATACACAAGTATATGGATGAAAACTC
The DNA here is from genome assembly GCA_000404065.3 of Pinus taeda. Lineage (NCBI taxonomy): Eukaryota > Viridiplantae > Streptophyta > Pinopsida > Pinales > Pinaceae > Pinus > Pinus taeda. The sequence continues at coordinate 49,702 of APFE030838288.1, read as the reverse complement.
AAATAACTTTATTGATAGTAGAAGTAGAAGAGAGGATTACAACCCAACTGTCTGATCCAGCATCATCCTC
>APFE030838288.1:21368-49144 GCA_000404065.3 Pinus taeda | reverse complement strand
TCTGGGTTTTTGATTAGTGTCATTTCACTAATAGTTCTTGGTTCCACTTGGATATTTCATGATCTCTTACTCATCCCTAGGCGAATTCAGAGAGGCAAGTGTCATATGAGCAGTTTCTAGAAGATTCTTTGGGTTTCCACTTAGCCAACTGCCTTTGCCATTTGTCTACTCTCGCCCATCACACCCTACAGAAGGGCTTTTCAGTATGCATCGCAGCTTGACCAAGGAGCATTCTGTATCGATCAGTTTTGACTAGTTATGAGTAGTTTTTCAGGTGGAACTTTTGGGAAATGATGTAATCAGTTGACCTTGATCCTTTAGGGTATGAAACAACACTTTTATGGGTTTAAGAGCCCTTGGTTTATTTACATATGTGATTTGGTTTTCGGTGCCCAAATATGTCTATAACACTATAGGATGCAGACCGAAACACGAGCCCTCGACCCAAATGTGAGGATGGCGCATGCTAGATTTCAGGGGTGAGGTCGGGGATGAGGTGGAATGGGACTAGTAAGGGGCCATAGATAATTAATTTTTTACAATTACGGAGGACCAGGGTACTATGCCTGCAATTTTACCAACCCGGCAAGGATATCCTGTTCATATTGTGCTCAATTTGATCATGAAACAATAGACTGTCCTACGTTGATCACGAAGATGCACGAAAAAGGGGTATTTCAACCTCCCCCAACTCAAAATATGCAAATGATGAGGTCGGAGCCACGCGAAGAGGACCCGAATGTAAACATGATGCACAAAAGTGGTGCGACCACTGGAGAGGATAAGGGGAAGCAGCCAGAGGAAAGTACGTGGGTTCGCAAGGCTCCTACAAAGGAACCCGAGTTTGACTTAGAACACTCAAAGGAGACATTCATAGAAGCTAAGAAGAGCTTCGTGGAGGCATCCACTTGAGGTAGTAAGGATCAACCAGAGCCAAGAATGGATCCTTCAATGCTCACTACCTTTCTAGTGATGTGCATGAAACTACTATGCAAAAACAAAGTAGTTAAAGGACTATAGGAATTGATCAACATGTGTGTGGGGTCAGGGGAACCACGCGTAGTCCGTAAATTGGGAAATCATGCATTGCACACTAGAATGGAGATGAGAATGACTACACAGATTGGTGATTATGAAATGGATCATGTAATCATAGATCTAGGTTCGAATGCGAATGTATTACTAAAGAAAACATGGGAACATATGGGCAGGCCCACGTTACAATGGTCCCCTATCTAATTATGAATGGTGAACCAATAGAATATTTTGCCCATGGGGAGGTTGCAAGGGGTAACAATTGATATTGAAGGCACAAGCCTGCATGCGGATTTTGAAGTAATAAGGATTATTGATGACAACAATCCCTATCCCACATTGTTAGGAATAGATTGGGCCACCAATATGAATGGAGTCATCAACCCGAATAAGCACAAAATGATATTTGAGAAAAAGTCACTACGCGTAGTATTCCCACTAGACCTAGCAGAAGGAGCACGCTACACGTAACCAGTGCATGATGATGATAGTAATGATGATCTCAATTGTATTTACAAGACAACTGCGTGAGACTAGGATTGGGTGAATCTGACTGCAGATGGGAGGATCTCGTGGGAGCGCAAAAGCTCCTGCACTTCGGATTCAAGCGAAGAAGTAGAGCGCTGGTAGAATCGGTTGCACGAAGTGACAACGCTGAGTTGCAACATAATGGTTAGATCACTACATTGTGTAACAAACGAGGCAAGAGCGCTACGAACATATGATGGATTGACAGCGGTGGATGAATTCCTAAGCAAATTTGAAAGCGCAGTACCAGAACAACAGTGGTTCGATGCATTGAAATGGGCATTGCGTGCAACACCCACATGATGGTGGGATACAAATCAAGGAAATTTTGAGGATTGGCACAGATGTAGAAGGATGATGCGCCTACGATTTGGAATCCCTCAGCTTCAAACAAAATTCAGTTAGTGAGGATGGAATAACTTGCACGCCCACCTCTCTCGATGGGTACAGACATGTGCTGTGTAGTCCACACAAGCACACCCCAAATTAAAGATTGAAAATCGGAATAGGACACAGCAGCAGGAGAGGTGATGCGCTTCACAAATGTTCCATGTAGAAGCATTCAACAAGGTATACAAAATCTTGAACAGAGTTCACAAAGCAAGACAAACTGATTGGGACCTGCTCGTACCAATGGTCTGATGGGCCTATAGGACAATGTGCAAAACCCTGAGCGCGGAGATGATTTTGAAGATGAGGAGCAGGGTCGAGACCATAATTTTGGAGAAAATGAATCCTCATGCAATAGCTCCCACAGTTGGGATAGTACACGATGACCAGAGCAAAGGAATTATGCTGCTACGTGAGGGCGAACACATGCATATTCACGAAGCCATTCGGCGAGGGAACCTTAAACTTCACGAACTCGAAGAAGATCAAGTACAACTATGGAAGAAAAGCATGTTATGGGACATGGAGATCAAAAAACTGGAAAAAAAAAATCACGCAAGCATGTTGCGTTGATAAACTAAGAATGACAAGACAAGATATGGGCAGCCATACTACTGCATTCGAAGATTGTCGTCGAGCATTTGTGACTCTGCTACCATGGCTACGACCGTACCTTACCAGACAAAGTAACCAGGGGAGCGCATCACATAAGGAAGAATGCATGGTGCTGACTGTCACAAGGATAATTGAGACGTGCCCGCGGACTAGGTTGGAAGGTGAATTGTAGTCTCACACAGGTGGTGGGGCAACCTGACTAGCCATTGGAAGCACAGTCTTAGCGCTCCAAGCAGTTGAAGGAGAGTGCGGGACTATAAAAGAGTCTGTGTGGGAGCTGTGCGATCAGGAGGGTACACGCAGGATCAGTATGTCACAGGGGTCATGCCTGCGCATAGGGGGCTATGTTGTTGCACGGGTAGGCTAGGAGGTGACCGTTGGTGTCACTGTTCATGACAAGATGTCCAATTTAAGGCAAAGAGGAGCGGGTGGCTAGCAATTAAGACATGAAGTCAGAACTAGATTTGGGACGATCTGCCGCCAATCTAACATTAATGGGCCGAATGTGGGGGGAACGATTGAATTTGAATTCAAAAAGGCCTATAAGTCACAAGTGTCTATCCAACAAACAACCCTTGGCGTTTTGAGAATTTAGTTGTTGCGCTATCAAGTGGGTATGGACCTTACAAATTTGGAGGCTTTGAGAGCAAGTTCAGTGTTTGAGACACTGCCGAAGGAGATGCAGGACCTCCTAAATAGGATGATGTCAACAACCCGGGAAGTCACACAGAGCCCTACGCTGGAGGTGGGGGATGCACCGGAAATTCCAAAATCGCCCCAGATGCCAAGGCCCAAGACAGATCCACAGGCAGTAGCACCAGTCTACATGTCTTTGTGAAATCCACGGTTTGGTAAACTTTCTGTGGAAGACAAGGGCAAGACTGTTAATCTTGAGACAGATGATGAGGAGGAGGACCTCCAGGCTTTTGTAGAAGAGATCGAGGCAGATGAAGAAATGGAGGAAGACATTTAGTTGATGTGCACTGCAGCAAAACTGCCCAAGTATGTCCCTCTGCGGAAAGGGAAAGAAAAAGTACCCAAGGATTTGGATGTCGTTAAGAGCTCACTCCAAACCTCGCTCCTCCCAAATGGAATCCTGTTTGAAGGTTCAGCCCTAGGCCACATGCCACAATGAAATTTGAAGATTGGGACCTCACGGACACCGAAAATTTCCCACATTTGGAGACTATAAAACTCATGAAACAGAGCAAGGAGGGGTCCGTTACAATGCTAGAACCGTAGAAATGGTTGCACGGTGTGGAGAAGGCCGGGCTACTCCACCTACTATGGATTTCGCATTTTCACCATGCGCTGATTACAATATTTTTCATCAGGCAGCTACTTTTCCTGGTACAATATGGGTACCTGTGGCTGTAGGCACCCATTCCTATCATGACGAAGCTTATTCACAGGATTTCTCAGCTTCCCTGTGAGGTAAGGGACCCACAGAAATAGCTGGCAAAAGCAGAGATTTGGCACTCACAAAGGCCATGAAGAAGAAATACAAGTTGGAAAAGAAGCAGAGAGGCTATGTAATTTGTAGCATTCTAGACAAAGGGGTGTGAGTAGCCACCTAGCTACTGGCCAGGAAGGTGATGAGAAAAATGTCACGGCAATGAGGTACCAGCGATGGTCGTCGCGCTAGCCAAACAATGCGTGGAGGGGGTCCAATTCAACTGGGCCAAATTCCTCTGTGAACAATTCCTAACCAACTGAAAAGAAGCTCAGGAGTAGTGCAAGACCTTCCACTACGCATGGTTACTTTTGTATATCTTATTAGTGAGAGGGGAAATACCTAAGGATAGTCAGTTCCCTCCTCTTAAACAGAACTTGCCAGAGGCAGAAAAATATGCATCACTCTGGGCTATGAAGGATGCCACACAGATCCACGAGACCAAGATCTTCTGGGTGCTCATGGAGGCGAGCATCCAGATGTGGATTAAGAGAAGGCCGTGCCTATCCCCCACAATGTACGACTATATACAGAGCTTTGCAGACTTCAAGGCAGATATGCACAATGTGTATATTAAGGGGCGCAAAGACCTGGCGCAAAACTAGACCAAACTGTTGTTCATCGCGATTGATGATGCGACCTTCACTGTTCTTGACTCATGGCCACTTGAGTGGTGTGCCCTGATCTGGCAGCCCATGATAAGACAATGGTACAAAAACAAAAGGATGCCACCAAGGTGCTAGCTTAGCAGAAGTGAAACAAGAAGTTGGCCGAGGAGGTAAGGGCTTTCTGCAAGGAAGCGAAGGCTACAGTAGAGTAGACCAAGGGCACCAAACAAGAAGCAACAACACATGAAATAGGGGCCACCACGACGTGGAAAGAAGGGGGCCCGGACTTGACAACGGGACAGGGAACGAAGGACACAATAGAAGGCACAGACCCAAGCACGACATCTACACAACTAAAACATCCACATGCTATGGAACGAATAGGCCCATGGAAAAATACCAAGGCTTCCAAACTGGACAGTGAACCTATTACACTGACAGAGGGTGACCTCTATGACATCGGCGACACAGTTTGCGAGGTCAGCAGTGAAGCACTCCAGGAAGCGATGATGGAGCAGCAGAATGTGTTGGGGTCCCTCAGGGCGTAGCTATAGCAACTTTAGGTGTGCCCCCCATAAGAGGGAACGATATATGACTATGGTGCCATAGGTACATTGGCAATGGAGCAGTTGTTGTGAGCCAAGATGGCTAACACCGTCGCACTGTTAGAAGGAGCACTGATAGTGGATAGCATGAAGGATAGAGCCACGATGGGCCAGATCAATGCACCGGGCCTAAAATTGGTTGCCCTTACACGTGATACATTATACCATCTACAGGAAAGATCAACAGCAAAACTCCATGCTAGGGAAGGATGCACGGTACAAATGCTCAGCAAATAGTGAATCAACATTGAGCAGCTTAGTCTACAACGCGATGAAGCGTTGGTGCAGAATCAACAGTTGGAGCAGATAGCAGACTGATCCAGGTGGATGTTAGTGGCCACCCACCTATCCGATTTGGACCCCCATGACTGTCTCTTTCAGTTTTTTAGTTTCTGTAATTGTAGCACAATTTACTATTTTTAGCAATTTTTCGGGTCTTGAACTTTCAGAGTCGTTTTAAGGCCCTAAACGATGTTTTTTGAGACATTTGGGAGCCACATGGGTCCATGGACCAATTTTTCTCTTCCAAAAGTTGTAGTTCTCGGATAGATCTTTCTCACAAGCTATTGTACGCGTCAAACGAAGATCGGGTGCCAAAGTTACGACCCCGGGAAGTTGATGTACCAACGTACCCAAAACGGGGCCCACAATTTGGCGTTTCATCTTCTAGGGTTAGGTTTTGGGATGCTAAGGGTTTTCCATTGTTTCTGAACAATAAATAGGCCTTCAGGCCTCATTGTAACATAGTTCAAAGGCATGTAGTTGCCACATCTCTTCTCAGAGATAAGCTACCATCGCCCTAGCTGGTTTATTTCCATTTCTGTTTGTAAGCGTATTTCAGTATCTTACATTAATGAAATGAAGTATTATTTACATTACATCTTTGTGTATATGGTTATCTCTATATTTTGTTGTGTTCCTATTTAAATTCAGACTAGTGATATCAGAGCGATCTGATTTTTCTTTGTTTTTCTTTGCATGTCCCCAACGAGGTCGGGATATAAGGAGTTAGGGCTTGAACTGGTCGAACCTTTGTAGGACCAGCCTCGCAAATCCAGACAGCCTCCCATGGCAGATGAAAATAAAGATTAGGGGGTAGGAGATCCTATCAAAATCTTGCTCGAAGAATCCCTCAAGTGGCAAAGGAACGCGATGATGGATAGCTTTGCGCAGATCCTTCAGCAGCTACCCAGAGGCGATGCATCGACTTCCAACAGCTACTCTCGAAACGCCACACCATTTAAGGTACAAGTTAATTTTGAAATCCCCATCTTTAAGGGTCAAATAGAAGAAAATTCCATAGATAAATGGTTAAATTTGCTAGATGGATATTTTTCTGTTCATGAATTTTCGAGTTAGGAAAAGATTTTTTTCGCTCTTCTCAAAGCAACCCCCCACGTCAAGGACTGATGGGAAACCTACTGCGAGCAGAAGAATGAAAGTACGGGCTCACTATTTTCAGCCATACCCACTTGGGATTCATTCCAGGATACCGTCAAGGAGCAGTACTACCCTGTCAAAAGCTATGAGGACAAATACATCAAATGGACCACACTGCAGCAAGGACGGGACCAAGATGTGCTGGAGTTCACAAACACTTTTCATACCCTTCTGACAGACAATTGGGTATCAAGGACTCTGAGCTACATTTGGTACTCAAATACTGCAGCTGCCTACACAGATACATCCAGGAAGAGATGGAGTTCCTGAAAATCTCCTCACTCAGCATGGCGTACCAATATGCTGTGAAAATCGAGCAAAGGTTCAAATAGAAGAAGTGAGACTTTGGATCTACAAATCCGAAGACCAAAGGACAAAGCCAAGGCGGGGTGACCCAAGACAACCCGTTGAAACCATAAGAAAATAACAACAACACAAATTCGAAGAAGGACACAGGAAAGTGGTGTGAGTTCCACAAGAGTCCCACTCATAACACAAGTGAGTGTTGGACCAAGCAATCGCTGGTGGCCGAGTTGAAGGCTTCAGAATCAGATGCATGTTCTAACCCTAAGTTAAAACTTGACAAGGGGAATGGAAAAGCGAAGAAGATCATTGATGCGGAGCCCAGTGTCATTGTTTCCATCGCCAAGATCCATAAGAATGGGCCCAAAGATCCAGAGGATGGGGAACATCTTTTCCACTCACAGATGTGGGTGAAGGGTTTGCCACTACAATTCATTGTCAACAGTGGCAGCCAAAAGAACCTCATTGTAGTAGAGATCATGAAGTGGTTGGACCTACTGACCACACCACACCTGTAGCTTTATAGTATCGGGTGGCTTCAAGAAGGATGAGATCTCAAAGTTCGCCAGTAGTGCCCCCTTCCCTACAGCATCAAGCCTTCACAGACAAGGTATTGTGTGTTGTTACACCTGTAGATGTTTGTGATGTATTATTAGGCCAACCATACTTGTGGAGGTGACATGTTGTGTATGAGTCAAGGCCTCACGCTGTCATTATTTCTTTGGATAATTCATTATACAAGATACCGGAGGTAGCCCCACCTACCACCACCTCTTTGATCTCTACTAAGAAGGGCAGCAAGCTCATCTCCTAGACTAGGAAATACATTTTCTGTCTGATTCACTCCCAAAGTAACGAGAAGATCGTCACCACATCCATGACCCCCGCGAAGGGTTCCTCCATGCAATTGTAGCAACCAAGGAATACGGTCATGACAGAACACAGGAACAACTTCTCCTCACCCACAGGGGTACCACACAAGCTTCAGGTGGGCAACAAAGTCTGGTTGCGTCTATAAAAAAAATGCCTTACAAGAGCCCATCAGAAGCTCTGAACACGCCAACATGATCCTTACACCATTACTAAGGCTGTGGGAAATAATGATTTGGAGCACAAAATTCCTCCATTCCTTCGCATACACTAAGTGTTTAATGTGTACCACCCTTGACTATGCTTCCCACCATTACTGGACACATTCAAGATTGTAGAATAGCTCACCAATGACCAAGTTTAGCAGATGGAGGAACTCAATGCAATGGGGACCATTGCTTTGTAAGGGGGGAGGAATGATCTAGGTGGATGTTGGTGGCCACCCACCTATCCCATTTGGACCCCCACGACTATCTCTTTCAGTTTTTCAATTTCTGTAATTGTAGCACAATTTACTATTTTTACTAGTTTTTCGGGTCTTGAACTTCCAGAGTCGTTTTAAGGCCCTAAACGACATTTTTTGGGAACTCTGGGAGCAACATGGGTCCATGGACTGATTTTTCTCTTCCAAAAGTTGTAGTGCTCGGATAGATCTTTCTAACGAGCTATTGTATGCATCAAGCAAAGTTCGGGTGCCAAAGTTACGACCCCGGGAATTTGATGTACCAACTTACACAAAATGGGGCCCACAATTTGGCGTTTCATCTTCTAGGGTTAGGTTTTGGGATGTTAAGGGTTTTCCATTGTTTCTCAACAATAAATAGGCCTTCGAGCCTCATTGTAACACAATTAAGTGGCATGTAGCTGCCACATCTCTTCTCAGAGATAAGCTACCATCACCCTAGCTTGTTTATTTCCATTTCTATTTGTAAGCATATTTCAGTATTTTACATTAATGAAATGAAGTATTATTTCCGCTACATCTTTGTGTATATGGTTATCTCTATATTTTTTTGGGTTCATATTTAAATTTGGATCATAGAGGAAGCATGTTGTCACGTTCTAGAGTTAGAAATTGTGACAGACCTACCAATTGGAGTGCGAATTCATAGATTGGCTAGTGGATTCTGCAAGGCAAAGGATGAAGGAATGAGGATACAACTGGACCTCAACCTTGAGATTGTCAAACTGTGATTAAAGGCACATTCATCCACACCCCCAGAAGTTAAGGAACAATGCTTGGTGATATCTAAAAGGGGTCAGAGGAAGTAGGACAGGCAATGCAGGACTGTACTATGATGTTGGAAGAATCCCCTGCGGTCCTCATGTCCTTACAGAAGGACCCCACCATACAATGCCTAGAAACAAAAGCACGAGAGCTTCAAGTGAAGTATGACAGTGTGCATCGAATGGCGCAGACAATTTTTCTGACCCAGTGGTTGGCGAAGCTACAACAAGCAAAGGCGTTGAAGGAACAGGTGGATGTCACGCAACAGAAAGAGGTAATACTTAAATCACGCATCTAGCCTTGGATTGATGAGGCCTTCCATATCACTACCGATATCGAAGGAAAGCTTGCAGAAATGAAGGTGTTGCATGTCTTAAGACAGGGATCTACCCCTGACAGTGAGAATTTGGCATAAAGAGTAGAGCAGATCTAGCAAATGGCAAAACAGTGCACTACGGACCTTCACACAGCACAAGCACAGTTGGAGGGGCTCCATGCGAAGATTTCCACACGAGCAGAGTGACTTGGGACAAGTCACGATGATTATGTTGGAGACTTGTTGGGCATGGGATCTCCCGCAGCAGGTTTTGGAGCTCAAAGCCCAAGTTTTGGTCAAACATGGTGTAGGACTTCACGAAGTGTGGGCACAAAACGCGAAGTGTACAATCGATTCATAGGGTTGTCTACCCTAAGCATTGTATTGTAGTTTAATGTAAATATGTTTCGGCGTACCCATGGTCCGCAGACCATGTGAATGTATAAATAGAGGGAGGCTCTATGTGTAAAGCTAAGCTTTGCGAATGAAAGAGATAGAATAGCGAAGGCATGGTTAGAGCATAAAGTGGAGTCTGAAGTGTACTGGGTCATAATGGTAGGAAGAGGCTCTGCAGCTGAGTGCGCAGAGGCCTGGTAGAGTCTGCAGTTGAGTGCGCAGACCCTTACAGATGAGTGCGCGGGGCGGAGTCAGGTCTGTACTTGGGATTGAAAGATAATAAAGCGAAATTTATTCTATGCATCTATTTTGGAATCTTTATGTTGATGTTATACAGTACTTTTACTATGTTCATTTACTACATGCACGACGAATATTCGTATGAACGCTTATATGTGAATTTAATCTAAGTGATCAGATAATAGAGACTAATTAAGGAATACTTGGGTAAATAACACTGGACACGTTGTGGCTAGAACTGCATGAAGACAATATCACAGGGCGTGGGGTACCTGTAGGTGCACATAGCATAGTAGGTGCGAAGGTTGGACTGCCTACCAATCACCACATATCAGACATCCCCAAGGTGTGAAAACCTAGTTCTAGCACTCTCCCATACTACTTCGGGTGAGACCTTAGTCCACGCTCCGCAGACTGTTGCCGAAAGGGCTAGTAGTACTAGGATTTACTTGGCTAAATCACTTCTGAATCTGGGTCAGGCCCCATTAAGCGAACAAAAGGGAATTGAAACTAACTCACTCAATCATGAAAGAGAACTGTGACAATTGAACAGCAAATGATAATTGAACAACAAATCCTAATTGAATAGCAACTGATAATTGAACAACAAATGATAATAGAACAATAAATGATATCTGAACAACAAATGACTATATGAGCATATTACAGAAAGAGATCAATTCTATCTCTAAAATCTATGATAACATTACCTGGAATGAACAATGATCTAATGTTGAAACTAACATAACCAATTCAATCAAAAGCATTATGCCTATATAACACATGGCTAAAGAAACAACAAAAGAAAATAAGAATCCTGAATAAACAACAAAAGAATATAAGAATCATCAATCCTCTCAATAATCAAAATGACATTAACTTAACATTAACAAACAATAAAGAATGAATAGAAAATATTATAACACAAGAGAAGCAGTGGATCTTCTCTTGACTGGGCCTAGAGTCACCAAAAGTCTCCGCTATGAGATACTCATAATATAATTATGATTTAAACACAGTCTTCTTCATTAAAACAAGTGATAGAGTTATAACATCACCAACGTAACAATATTATATGTCCAAAAGAATAATTACAAACTTGTTGGGTGTGTAGCATGATTATTTTGAGGTCTTTGTTTCAGCCGAATGTATACCCTAGGAAGTTTGTACACCCCTCCACGCGGGGGGGTACAGGGGGGAATTTTCCACCCCACAGGCGTTTAGGAGGGTTGATCCCCCCCGGTTGGGGAGTTCGGGGTCCAACGGTCCCCCGGTGGGGGTTTCGGGGGCAGCACCCCCGAAGCTAAAAATAGATGTAAAATTGCCTTGTAAAAGTATAGTAATTTCTAGTCAATTTGGGTCGTTCATTAGGCGAATGATCTGACGGTAGAACTTATATTTAGTTTAGGGATTTTTTCCCTAGAAGGCAACCCCTCCCTTGGTATGAGGGCATTGTATTGAGGCTGTGTAATAGATGTGTATTCTCTGAGCGGGAAATAGAGAGGTGAGATTGTGAGAGAAAACAAAGGATATTATGGTGGATCTACTGTAGGTTGTGTCTCTTCATTTTGCTGGATAATAGAAAGGAAGGACAGGATTTTTGGGGTGGACGTAGTCGAAACTGGGTGAACCACGTATATCTGTGTCTCTTTAGTTTTAGGTGTTTGTTTTTTTCTGCATATTATATGTCTTGCATTTCTCTGTCATATATAATATTTTTCTAACAAAACTGTGAACTTATGAACTAGTCGTACAATTTGCCTTTCAGCCTTATCTATAAAATTTGGAAAAGTAAATATATAAAAGTTAATCCTTAGGATCAGGGGATCCTGAGGATTTTGCAATACTCGATCTGATTCTTTCATAAAATAGCATTGGTCTTCCTGGTCTTCCGCTCTCCTGCTTTGCCTCTGACAGTGTATTTTTCCTTTATGATATGTTGTTGTTCTATCGATTGAACAACCATCGCCCAATTCGTGTATTCTGCACATAAATCTAATTTGTTATTGATTAATTTTACCCAACTTCAATTTTGTTTCATCTACTTTTATCCATAAAACGAAGTTAGACATGTGAAAACAAATGCTAAATAAAGTTATTTACAAGGAGAAAACGTACCTTTTTCTCATCCCAACAACTGGATGGTGATACAATGTAAGGTGATGTCCATTTACAATTAGGGGAGTATGTGACTCATCGATTGTTACGAGTATAACAATCCCATTATCGAACACCCTATCAACTTCATATGATCCCATCCATAGAGAGCATAGTTTTCCTTTAGAATATTTTAACCGAGATTCATAGAGAAATGCGCAATCTCCTCTTTGAAACACCTTTTTCTTGAGAAATTTATCATGCCATTTAGTTCATTGCTGCTGAATTCAGTAGTGTTCTCGACAACTACCAAATGAATTTCATCCAAATCATTTAATTGTTCCAGTCGACGTTTCTGGGCTTCTGAAAGATCCAAACCTACTTCAAGGGTTTTCCTTAGCGTCTTAATTTCGAATTCCACCAGACACAAAGGGGATTTCCCATAGGCAAGCTCATATGGTGAAAATCATGTTGTGTTCTACCATGTTGTTCTATACACCCAAAGTTCCTCAAGAAGCTTTTCAACCCAGTTTCGGTGATAGTTTTCTATAGTCTTCATAAGGATATTCTCCAACACTTTATTTCTACGCTCGACTTTACCATTTGCTTGAGGATGATATGGAGATGTCACCCTGTGCTTGATTCCATACTTCTTCATAAGTCCTGCTATCAAATGTGATGTGAAATGTGCCCCTCCATATGAAACTATATCTATAGGAGCTCCATACCGAGCGAACATTTCTTCAAACAAGAAGTTTTAGACAACCTATTCTTTTGCTTTCACAATAGCCTTGGCCTCTACCCACTTTGTCACATGATTCGATTAGACCAGAATGTTGAATATTTGATGTGAATATGGATTGAATGTCCCAAATAGCCCATTTCTCAAAGGGCTCAAGAACTAGTTGAGGTTGTAACAACATCTCATCTGATCAACCAGGTTGTCCCATCCCCTCACATCTATCACACCCTCAGACATATTTCCTTGCATCACAAAAAATAGAGGGTCAATAGTACCCCATTTGTAACACCTTATGGCCTATCCTCTTATCTGCAGAATTCCCTCCATAGGGGTGTTGAAGCCTCAAATTTCTACTACTCCAACATGGGGGATAATCACCCAGTCCAGACCTTAAGAAAACCCCTTTTTTGTTTAAAGTGGTGGCTCGGACTGAGGATAATGGGACAAATTTCCCATTATGGGTTTTAAAATGACAGTGGGTGTTTTTCCAGTGATTGCAATAGAATAATGATAACTAAATGACCTATTCTATCATGCAAATCTCTAGATAACTTAATCTAATATAAACCCAAGTATTTCTTTGTAATATGCAATCTAAAAAGATATTTGTTTGACGTATGATAATAAAGATCAATCACGCATAAAAAAGATATGATAATGTGTAAAGATGATTTCTTTGACAAATAGTTAGTCAAAGAAATGTATAAACTACATCACATATATATGATGATTTATATATGAAAATAAATAATTTCAGCTAGACATCATACAATAGTAAAATTAATGCATAACAAAAAGAACATATCTCATATATAATTCATGAAAATAAAGTGTTATCACTAATTAAAAAAAAACATAACTAATCATACAAGATAGAATTACCATATGTGTGAAGTTCTTCTCATTTGACTAATGACATAGATCAACTCCTTTCTTCATATCAAATTATCTTCCAAGTATACAATAGTGCATCAACAAAGGAAAGTGGTCTGATATTTAAAATAAATGATCAAGTTCCATAATTTCACCAAAGCATTCACAAACTTACAAAAGTGCATTATTTGCAAATGTTTTTGATAAATTTTGAACCCTTCTCTAAATGCATGAGAAGGGTATAAATACTATTCTAACTAATGTTAAAAAATAGATTATACAAAAATTTGAGGAGGTTTCAAACAACCTTCCTCCTAACTAGTTAACTAACTCTAAAAATAAAAATGACTTGATGAGCAGAGGCTATGATGATGATTTGTTGTTTGCCAGCTTGTCTTCTAAATCGCATATATCAGCCGTTGTTTTGAGTTGAGGAGGTGCCCCAAACTATGTTCTAACCTTTCCTACAAAAATAGCATCTGTGAGAGGTGGAAGCATCCACTGAGTTGAATGGAGTGAGCAGTTAAGCATCATGATTTGGCTGTGTGGCTTGATAAGGTATTGCTAATATGCCTCCCAGTCAGTCTTTGCTAAATTTGCAATTGCTTCCTTTTGAATTTCTGCTCTTTCCTTCCAGCTCTTATGCAAGTCATTTAAATCAGGAAATTCTTTCAGGTTGCCTAATTTCACTAAGTTGGTGGCATACAAAGTGTGGTTTACCGCCTTCACTATGTTCTTCGACACCCTGACTACTCTTCCCACTACTAATTCAGCTTGTTTGATCCTCGCATCCCAATCTGTGAATAGAATTTCCTTATGTGTCTCCTCGATCTCAAGAATATTAGCCCTTCTTCCCTCTTCTGTTTCTTGCCACTCGATGAATTCTGAGATTCTTTTGTTTAGATCAGTAAATTCAGTTCTTTGGTCAATCACCTTATCCATTAGCTGGTCACTAGTGAACAGATAAGGAGCGATATGTGACATCTTTTGGAAAAAAAAATCATGTTGTTTTAATAGGAGGGAATTTAGTTCTAGCACCTCTTTGATGAATTCATCGATAGTAGGAACATCCTTATACTTTTCCATGGCTTGCTGCAAGTCTTGGAGTTGCATGTTTTTGGCCAATATGTCTACTTCATGGCTTATCTTCAACACCTCCATGTTCTGTTGCAATTGGGCTAGTTGCTCAACAGCCTTCCTGTTCACACTTGCCTTCTTTATTTCGAGTTGTTGCTCGAGTTGTGCAATCTTCTCTTCCTTTTCCCTCAACGAAATAGATATCTCAATAGCTTTATCCATGGTGGCAGTTGCATATGCCCCTGTAAACTATGACAGTCTGGTCAAGTTTTAATCCAGGTCGATATTGATGGCCACCGGCCTATTCCACTTGGACCTCCACCATTGTTTCTTTCAGTTTTTCAGTGTCCTTATTTGTAGCACAATTTATTATTTTTGGCAGTTTTTCGAGTCCTGAACTTCTGAAGCCGTTTTGAGACCCTAAACAACGTATTTTTGGGAAAACTGGGAGAACCATGGGTCCATGGACCGATGTTTCTCACTCAAAAGTTGTAGTCCTCAGATAGATATTTCTAATGAGGTATTATGCGCGTCAAACGGAGATCGTATACCAAAGTTATAGTTTGGTACTTCATCTCCTAGGGTTAGGTTTTTGGATGCTTAGGTTTTTCCATTATTTCTCAACAATAAATAGGCCTTCGAGCCTCATTGTAACATAGTGCAGAGGCATGTAGCCGCCACATTTGTGCTCAGAGATAAGATACCATCACCCTAGCTAGTTTATTTCCATTTATGTTTGTAAGCATATTTCAGTATTTTACATTAATGAAATGAAGTATTATTTCTATTGCATCTATGTATTTATGGTTATATCTATAATTTATTGCATTCCTGTTTAAATCTGAATCAGTGGTATCATAGCGGTCTACTCTTTCTTTGTTTTTCTTTGCATGTCCCCAACGAGATTGGGATATAAGGAGTTAGGGCTTGAATTGGTCGAACCTTTGCAAGACCAGCCTCGCAAATCTTGACAACCTCCCATGGTGGACCAAAAGAAAGATGAGGGGGTAGAATATCCTATCAAAATATTGCTCGAAGAATCCCTCGAGCAACAAAGGAATGTGATGATGGACAACCTTGCCCAGATCCTTCAGCAGTTTCCCAGGGGCGACACACCTTCTTCTAGCAGCTACTCTAGAAGTACCACACCCTTTAAGGTACAAGTTAACTTTTGCATTCCCATATTTGAGGGTCATATAGATGCAGATGTTGTATATAAATTGTTAAATATGCTAGAAGGATATTTTTTCATTCATGATTTTTCCAGCCAAGAAAATATCACTTTTGCACTTATCAAAGCAGCCCCCCACGTCAAGGACTGGTGTGAAACCTATTGTGAGAAGAAGGATGAAAGTACGAACTCATAGTTTTCAACCACACCCAGTTGGAACTCATTCTGGGATGCGTGCAAGGAGCAATACTACCCTATCGGGAGCTATGAGGATCAATGCATAAAGTGGACAATGCTACAACAAGGAAGTGACCAATATGTGTTGGAGTTTACCAATGTTTTTACATACCCTTTGCACAAAGTTGGGTATCAAGGATTATGAGAATCATTTGGCTCTCAAGTACCGCAGCTTCCTACACAGGCACATCCAAGAGGAAATTGAATTCATGAACATCTCCTCGATAGGCACAGCATACCAATATGTCGTCAAGATTGAGAAAAAGTTTAAATAGAAGAAGCGAGACTTTAGATCTGCGAATTCGAAGCAAAGGAAAGGTGCCCCCAAACCACAGAACAAAGGACAAAGGAAAGGAGGGGTGGCCTAGGAGAACCCGCCAAAGCTACAAGAAAAGAACAGCATCGCAAAGCTGAAGAAGGTCATGGGAAAGTGGTGTGAGTTCCATAAGAGCTCCACTCACAACACAAGTGAGTGTCGGGCAAGTAGTCACTGGTGGCCAAGCTAAAGGCTTTAGAATCTGATGCATGTTCCGACTCTGAGTCAAAACCCAACAAGGGGAATGACAAAGGGAAGCAGATTATTGATGCGGAGGCCAACACAACTGTTTCCACCACGAAGATCCAAAAGGAGGAGCCTGAAGACCTAGAGGATGAGGAGCACATCTTCCACTCCTAGATGTGTGTAAAGGGTTCTACGCTATAGTTCATTGTCAATAGCAGGAGCCAAAATAATCTCATTTAGGTAGAGGTCATGAAGTAGTTGGGCTTACCGACCATAGCACATCCACAACTGTACACCATCGGGTGGCTTCACTAAGGATGAGATCTTCACGTGAGACAATAGTGCCACCTTCCATACAACATCAAGCCCTTCACAGATGAGGTATTATGTGACATTGCTCCCCTTGATGTTTGTGATGTATTATTAAGCCAACCATACCTATGGAAGCGACACGCTATGTATGAGTCAAGGCCTTGTGTTGTTATTGTTACTTTGGGAAATAAGTTGTATAGGATACCAGAGGTAGCACCGCTTACTGCCATCCCTTTGGTGATTGAAAAACATTGCAGTAAGCTCATTTCAAAATCATGAAATTTGTTTTCCTGATGATAAGCCCTTATGGAAAGATGAAGACGGTGGCCACAACCTCCAGATAGGGCCCCTCTGCACAACAACAACAAATTGAGAAGGTCGTGGAGGAGTACAAGGAAATCTTCACCTCCCTTGTAGAGGTTCCTTTGCGTTGTTAGGTCAAGCACTCCATCGATCTGACCCCAGCTACGCCACTGCCCAATGGGTAAATCTATCAACCCTCCATTCTAGAGAACGATGAAATCAAGAGGCAGATTCAGAAGTTGTTGCAAAAAGGTCACATCCGTCCGAGTTCATCACCCTGTGGGAGCCTGATCATGTTGGTACATAAGAAGGATGGGACTTGGAGACTCTATATTGACTATCGGGGGCTGAACAAGATCATTGTCTAGAATACGTACCCGAACCCATGGATTGATGACCTTCTAGACCAATTGAAGGGGGGAAATATTTCAGCAAGATCAACTTGAAATCGGGATATCACCAGGTACCAATCGAACACTTCGATGTGTGGAATACTACCTTCAAGGCCAAGGAGGTCCTTTTTCAATGCTTGGTTATGCCTTTCGGGTTGATGAATGCTCCTACAACCTTCAACAGGCTGATGGATGACATATTGCGGCCATTCACCAACTCATTTGTAGTAGTATACTTGGATGACATCATGATCTTCAGCCAGAGTTGAGAAGATCACCTCCACCACATCCGACAGGTTCTCTAGACACTGAAACAACACAAGATATGTGCCAATTTGGAGAAATGCACTTTTTGCATGACCCAAGTTCAGTATCTGGGATACATTATTGATGAACGAGGGGTGCATGTGGATCCAGCCAAGATCCAAGTCGTTCGGGATTTGACAACAACCACTCTGACATAGATCTGCAACTTTCTGGGTCTTTCCAATTTCTACCACAGGTTCATGTTGGGATTCTCTCATATCACTTGGCCCTTGAGTCAAGTCACCAAGGGAGGAGTGAAAGAAAAATTATTTTGGTTTGAATCTCAACAGAAGGCATTCACAGAGTTGAAACATTGCCTCTGCTCTACACCAGTGCTCACATTACCAGACTTGCAACAGCCATTTGAGATTGAGACAGAGTCCTCTGACTATGTTATTTGGGCATTCCTTACTCAACATGAGCATCTAGTGGCATATCATAGTGAGACACTTTTAGACATAGTCTGGAAGTATCCCACTTATGATAAAGAGATGTATTCCATTGTGCAAGCCTCCTGAAAATGGAAGCATTACATTTTGGGGAAGGAAACGGTCATCCACATAGGCCACCAGCCCTTGTAGTTCATACAAATGCAAGGGAAGCTACAGAATGATCACCATCAGAAGTGATCCACATACCTACAACAGTTCCATTTGAATATCAATTATAAGAAGGGCAGCACCAATAATGTTGCAGATTGCCTCAACTGACCACTGATCATGGCGCTAACCACCGTGCTCAACTCTTGTGGGAATGAGACTTTTGATTGGCTACTTCTCTACAAATGAGACCCATAATTTGGCCTCAAATACTAGACGCTCTTGGAGGGTCAACAAGTTCTTGATTTTCACCTTTAGGATACCCTGTTATGCCACTTGGGACACCTTTTTCCTTCAAGCGAATGTGCCAAGATGATTTGGGAAGCACACTACAGTCAGGCCACTGGGCATTTTGAGGTTGAGAAAATGGTGGTCCTATTGTAGAAGTATTTATATTGGCTGAATCTTCGACAGGAAGTCAGGAAGTACATCGGATCCTGCGCTACCTGTGCAATTTCCAAACTAACCATCAAGAAGCAAGGCCTCTATACTCCGTTGCCTACTCCTAGTCGACCTTGGGAATCCATCTCCATGGATTACATGTTGGGCCTTCCATCTACTAAGCATGGCAATGACTGTGTTTTTTGGTCATCAATAGATTCTCGAAGATGGCCATTATTGTGGCCTACAAGAAAAATATCACACCAGAAGCCACTGCTAAACTCTTCTTTGAATGAGTGTGGGTACACTTTTGGATCCCACCATCTATCATCTTAGATTAGGATAAAAGGTTCCTCAGTACATTTTGGTCCAATCTTTGGTTGATGTCGGATACCAAGCTCACTAAGTCCACAACGTTGCATCTCCAAACTAATGGTCAGACAGAGGTTGTCAACAAGATGATCATACACATTCTATGCATGTACAACTCAAACCATCCACGCACATGGGATAAGAGCCTCCCCTATGTCAAGCACAACTATAACCAGGCTCTCCACAACTCAACTAGCCATAGCCCCTTTCAGGTGGGCTTGGGTTTCCAGCCACTATGTCCCATTGATGTGGCCATGCCATTTGCAGCTACTCAGGCAAATTCGGCTCATGACTAGTCCAAAATCGATAAGGAAAAAAAAATCATTGAGCACATCCAAAATATCCACCAGTAGGTACACGAAATTCTGGATAAATCAAATGCCAAGTAAATGTAGCGAAATTGTCAACATCAAGTGCCACACAAGTTTTAGGTGGGTGACAAAGTCTGGTTGCATTTGCAAAAGGAACTCCTTACCGGAGCCTATCGGAAACTCAAAACACTCTAATATGGTCCTTAAACCATTACCAAGGCTATGGGAGATAATGCATTTGAGCTTAGAATTCCCCCATTCCTTGGCCTGCACCTAGTGTTCAATGTGGACCGCCTTCGACCATACTTCCCAGCATTGCTAGACATATCATACATTGCAGAATAACTCACACCTATAGAGTTAAATCCAGATTGCATGGAACAAGCCACAACTGATTGAATCATGGACACATAGATCAAGAACACTTGATAACAAAGGATCCAACTATATCGAGTTGTCAAAGTAGGCTAACTCCTTCACCAGGGCAAGTGGCTCACCAGTGACCAAGTTCAACAGAAGTTTCCTCATCTGATCAGGGAACTCAATGCAATGGGGACCATTGCTTCCTAAGAGGGGAGGAATGATCCAAGTGGATATTGGTGGCCACCCACCTATTCCACTTGGACCTCCACCATTGTCTCTTTTCATTTTCCAGTTTCCTTATTTGTAGCACAATTTACTATTTTGGCAATTTTGCGGGTCCTCAACTTCCATAGTCGTTTTGAGGCCCTAAACGATGTCTTTTAGGAAAAATGGGAGCAACATGGGGCAATGGACCCATTTTTCTCCCTCTAAATTTGTATTTCTTGGATAGATATCTTTAACGAGGTATTATGCGTGTCAAATGGAGATCATATGCTAAATTTACGACCCGAAATAGTTGATGTACCAATTTACCCAAATGGGGCCCATAGTTTGGTGCTTCATCTCCTAGGGTTAGATTTTTGGATGTTTAGGTTTCTCCATTGTTTCTGAAAAATAAATAGCCCTTCGAGCCTCATTGTAACAAAGTTTAGAGGCATGTAGCCGACACATCTCTCCTTAGAGATAAGCTACCATGGCCCCAACTAGTTTATTTCCATTTCTGTTTGTAAGCATATTTCAATATTTTACATTAATGAAATGAAGTATTATTTCTGTTGCATCTCTATATTTATGGTTATATATGTAATTTTTCTATTCCTGTTTAAATATGGATCAAGTTTTCAGCTAGATTGGAAGGAATATCCTTCCAGACTATGTCCATCGACTCATTTCTAGGTGGGAGCTCAGGTGTCTCTATCCTTCTTATTTTCCTCTATCTCCTTACTACAACCTTGTGTAGCAGGCTGTAGAACACATATAGAGGAGGGATTTTAGTCACCTTTAAGATAATTTCTGATCTAGGCAAATCAGGAATGATTTCAGTCTGCTAAGACATTGTCTCTTGCTCATCCATCGGTTCAGACTATATTTTTGTGAACATGCAGACGAGTTTGATACTCCATGGCTTCCTAGGCATCTATTGTGTTAGGAGTGTCTTGTAGTTTCTTATTGAATTAATCCCACTCCTACTCCAAACTAATGCTTTTGATCTTAGAACCGATATCTTTAGGTGGGGTTCTGATACCCTACTTTTCAGCTGACCTCCTACTGGATTCTATTGTATTCTCAGTGTCTTGGGCTCTCCCTGTATCCAGTGTTTCCCTGTATCCACTAGAGACTCTACGTGAGAATTAGGTCCCTCGCTATTGACAGTCGCACTGGGCATAGGCTTGTCATCGATTTTTAACAAATGCAATGGAATTATTTCAATCCTTTTTTTTTTGAAATCTCAAAAGCTTTCAAGACCTTCAGGACTTATATTTGTCCTTTCCCATTTGAACGATTGTTCAAAGGATTCAGCTGACTGTAAAAGGTCTTCAGAATTATTTGCCTCATGGTTATAAGGCTTGATCTTTACTGCAGTAGTAATGTTATATGTTATCTTGTCTAGATCAAATTACCTTTTCGGCAAAGTACGGAGCCTGAGGCTTTCTAGGCTTATTGACTCCTTGGTTGCATGGTTAAAAATTGCTAATGAAAAGGAACCACACCTAATAGGAAAAGATGGCCATAATAACTTCTTGTTTTCTTTTATGATCTTGGTCGAGCCTTTTCCCATAGTCTGGTGGGCTATTTATCTTGCTAATAATTTAGCAAAGACATACAATGGGAGGACATGCGGGTCCGTTGTGCTACCAAAAACCCTGATGTATGTAAACAATTCTTTAACAAATTACTTTCCCACTATGATAAGGTCTGTAGCGGCTTCTTTGGAAAACCTGGGGCTTTCTTATTGAAAATTAATTGATGCAATGGAAAAATAACACCATGGCATATTTTATAGAAATGTGGTATTTAATGGGATTCCCAAATCTGTTTATGGCTGAGATGGATAGGGTAGGGGTCCTCCAAGGTCCATTTCCAACCCATGATTGGAAATTTAGTGCATAAGAAAATGGCATCCATGATGTAGGAACTGAAATAGAATGGAGGAAGGATCTCTATGGAGGAGGACCTCTTCTGACAATGGCTAGGTTATTAGATAAGATAGTGGCCCAATTCATAATATGGGAATTGACATAAGCATCAATCAAAGGAATCCATTCTATGGAAAACTTACCATTATTAGGTAATCCATATAGTCTACATAACAGAGAAGCTGCATAGTTGTAGGGGTTTGCCAAAGAGGCTATAGGATACATACCCGTTTTATTAAATTTGAACTTATTCTTCAATACGCTCCAGCCTTGGATCATCTCGAAAGGTTCTTCGTTCTTCTTTACAAAGTTGGCCAGGTAAGATTTATCATATATGTCCTAAAAGTCAGGTATATGGTACATTTGCTTCAAGTCTTAAGCTTTGAATGACCCCATGAGTTCCATTATTGAGTTCCTAAATTTCTTGTCTTCAATAGTGAGGTTTTCTCTCGCTCCTATTCTGTGAAGGAAAGAACAAGTAGCATATTTGAATTGGAGTCTCGAAGGTTTTATTGAGTCAGTCGTTACCTTTATGATAGTAACGTTGGGATGCTCATCCTCAAGCCTGTTGTATATGACCTCCCATGTTGTTGCTCCCCCATCGGCGCTGCAGACCATATCAGAGAATATAGGAGACATTTCTGATAGCTTAGACTCTGTAATGCTCTGATTTTTATTGTTTTGCATCACCTTCCACAATGACACATCTTTGAATCTTGCCTAAAATGGAAGATATATATCATCACAGATGATATAGGGAAATTAAGGTTGAAAGCTCTCTTAAATGTGTTTGAATCGTGGGAGGATTTCAAATGAGATATTCAACGTTAACTAGCCATAACTTGAAACATCATTACTTCTCCTCGGGCTGCTAAACATTAATTACCCTATCAAACCATTCATTATTATATTAAAACACTGTTGCTTCCCATGCTTGGTGCTTTATTCGTGCATCGCAACTGTTTAGATGATGTAATATAGTGTTGCCTGCTTATAATGTGAAGTGCGATTGCAAAAATTGCAATATCACATTTCGCAAATCATTAATGGATAGCACAATGACATGGCTTATTTATTTGCGACTTCTGCGAAGTGCGATCACGAATCTTAAGGCGTTTTTATCGGAATGTCACAGTGGGAGGTTTGATCGTATATTGCAACCCAGGATTTACTTAAAGGTGTTTATAATTATTACATGGGAAAAATGTGAAATACGATTTGCGATAAGGATCCTAAACTTGGGTTGTTTTCTAAGAGTTTTCAAGGCAATTTCTTAGAGTTAGGAATTTTTTTCAAAGAATAAAAATTTTAAAAAGGGTCCCCATTTATATGTCTAATATGATCTATTACTATATATAAATGGGGGGGTTGTTACATAGTACAATAAGGGGATATCATGAGCAGCGTTCAGGACATCATAGATGTCATATTCGCCTATGCAACACTAGATTTATTGATCAATTCTTGTATAAAAGAGGTATCCCTCGATCCACAAATAGCAGGCACTATGATGGATACTCCTTCGCTGCTCTCTGTATGTTAAGTGTTGAGGTAATTTTCTTGTAGCAACATAGTTAGAAATATCTACATACCACAGAGTGTGAGTAGAAATTGCAAAAATATGTTCATCTGGAAAACTATCCTCTACAGGTGCACCTTCATCACTAGTATCCAACCTAGACAGGAAATTTGCAACTACATTATCTACAATGGTAATATCAAATTCTTGAATTAATAATAACCATCTTGTAATACATCCAGGAGTTATCGATTTATTCATCAGATATCTGATGGCTATATGATCAGTGTGCATGAAAGTGGGATACCTTGTAATGTAATGCCAAAACTTATTAATAACATAAATAACAGCCAAAAACTCTTTTTCAGTTACCGTATAGTTCAGTTCATCATGAGTCAAATTCTTGCTGACGTAATAAAACGTGTATGGTTTCTTATCCTCTTGTTGTCCCGAGATTTCCCCTAATATTTTGTGAGAAGAATTTGTAGAGATATGAAATGGGAGCTTCCAGTCAAGACCACTTAATATCAGATATTTGAAAACTAGTTCTTTGATTTTCACAAAAGCTGTTTCACACTCATCTATCCACACAAATCATGCATCCTTAGGTAACAGTTGAAAAGTGGAAACGTTATCTTAGAAATTTTTCTATAAAACATCTATAATAGCCAACATAATCGATGAAACTACCTACATGTTTTAGTGTCTTAGGTGTAGGAAAATTTAATATTACCTCTACCTTGGAAGGATCAACCTGAATTCCTGCAACTGAAAGAAGATGTCCCAACACTATTCCTTCTTTCATCATCATATGCCATTTGATTGTTCTAAGAGAACCATGTGTTTTCTTACATATTTTAAGTAATTTCTCTAAATCTTCTAGACCTTCTTCAAAAGAATCCCCATATGGGGTGAATTCATCCATGTATATTTCAACACTATCATTGTCTAGATCAGAAAGAATGCCCATATGGTTTGAGTTCATTCATGTACATTTCAACACTATCATTAACTAAATCAGAAACAATCCCCATATTACCCATTGGAAGGTAGCAGGTGCATTACAGAGACCGAATGGGAGGACTCGGTATGCAAATGTTCCCCAAGGGCATGCGAAGGTATTTTTATCTTGATCCTTGAGAGCTATTTGGATCTGGTTGTACCCGCTAAATCCATCCAAAAAGGAGAAGAACCTCTTTCCAGCTCACATATCAAGGACCTGGTCAATAAAAGGTAAGGGAAAATTATCCTTCTGAGTTTCTTTATTTAATTCCCTATAATCAACACAAATCCACCACTTACCATTCTTTTTAGGAACAAGACTAGTGGGGATACCCATTGATTGTCCGAGATTGGTTAAACAAATCCCACATTCGATACTTTCTGTAATTCGTCTTTGATAATGTTATTTAAAGAAGGATTCATTCTTCTTTGTGGTTGCCTAATAGGTCTAAATTCTTCTTTAATGTATATGTGATGAGTACATAAAGTAGCAGGGATCCCTTTCATGTTTGTATATTCCCAAGCGAAGGATTCTTTCTATTCCCAAAGGACTTTTAGTAATCATTCAGACTGGGAAGGTGAAAAGTCAGGATTAACATTCAATGTCTTCCCTGGTTCAATTTCTACATGAATAATATTACGGGGTACAATTATAGGAACATTTTCAAATTCAGTCTCTGGTTGAATGGCTTCCTGAACATTACAACTCATAACAGATTCTAATAGCTCACGGGTTGTATCAAAAACAAAGTTGGGGCTGTTGATAAAAGTACTAATGGCATCATCTTTCATTTGATCTTTAAAACAAATAGCCACACCGATAATAAGAATTGGTCTAATTTCTTCGTTTTCAGGTTCAAGCCCTTTTGCAGGTAGACATTTTTGTGTTAAGATAAATCATGGTTTAACTAATGAACTTTGTTTTGCAGGGGGATAAAGGATAATATTCTTTGTAACTTCCCCATTGCATATTACCATATTTCTCGACTGACACCCAATGTAAGCATCTGTGGTCGCAAGCCAAGGTCTTCCTAAAATCAAAGGATTCCCACCAACTGGGGATTGGGTATGTAATACCAAAATATCAACAGGTACCACAATGAGTCTACTGAAATAGTTATATCTTCCAACTTCCCTACCAGTGTTATAGTAGACCAATTTGCCAATTCAAAGATGATGGGAGTTGGTTTAAGGTTTTGCAGGCCCAATGTAATCATAGTTGTAGAAGCTATGAGATTAATTTCTGCCCCCAAGTCTACCAACACATCTGGGATATCAACTCCATTAATCTATCCTGTAAGAATTGGGTTCCCTATATCACTGTACTTAACAGGTATAGACTTCCCTAACATTATATCTAATAATTTTCCCATAACGTGAATAGTGATTGGATCCTTTGGTTTTATTCCATGTTTCTTAAAGTAATATTATTTTATTGTTTTGGCATGAATTGGTACATCCTTCATAGCCTGGAGTAATGGGATTTTGACAAATAAGTTTTGCAATTCCCCTAAAAAGTAAAATTCAGGACATGGACTTTGTTTTCTCAAGGATAGTCTCTTAGGACAAGGTGGAACAGTCTGACATCCTCTAATAACAATTGTTTGAGAAGGTGGTTGTTGTGCCATAGGAATTTGTGTTGACTCGTCCAAAGTTTTTCCAGCAAAATTCTTAGGTTCTGGTTATGAGACATCATCAGCAATATGTTCAACAATTATTGGTGAAGTCTGAGTATTTACCACTTGACCAAACTAGATTTAATTCATTACATTCCACAGTGGAAATACTATATGTAGGAATGTTGAGTGTCTCAACCTGTTGAGCCCCCCTTTGTTTGGATTTGGGTTCGATTAAACAGGAAATTGTGGATGAAGAGGAGTATTACTAGTGGAGGCATTAAAGGGAAGTTGTAACTACTATTGTGGCATGGGAGAACTATCCAAAAGGAGAAGGAGGTCCACACCAATTCTGGGACCATGAAGGAGTTGGAATTCCACGACATTGGATATTAATAGGAATGCGACCATGAAGGTGAAAGAGGTATAGGATGAGGCCCAAAATTCAAATTATTAAACTACTAAGGGTCTTGAGGCATACCTTGATTCATGTTATGTGGTCTTGGTTTCCATGGTTTCCTTGATCCCATGAAGTACAATTAATCTACTTCTTCATTTTCTCCATTAAAAATTGTGTTCAATTCAGGAAGAGATGGACAAGTGTTAGTGGAATGGCTATGTTCACATATCATACAGGTCTCGATAGTATTCAGTTGACATTCCTTCAGCAGGTGCTTCTTCCTGCATTGAGGGTAGAAAATAGACATGGACTTCTCTTCTCCCATCTTCTTTTGTTTCACCTGTAAAATGTCCAGCTATGAGGATAGTGTGCTCAAGATATCAGTCCTCAAGTTGTCTAGCAAGTTTCAAATTTTTGCTTTCGTAAGTCCACCGCTGGATGTCTTGAGGGTTAAGATCCCTTGCCTCTGCCTCACATCTCCACACGAATACTTTATGAAAAATTCATATATGATTTCTAAATATTACTTTCATTTATCTCCCTTTCCTAATACGTTCAAAAGTTCCAAAGACTCCTCCATTAGTTCCCGCAGAAAAATCATCTTCAAGATGTCCTTATCCATATCACTATGGCTTGATCTCTGCAAAATATATTGGAAATGTTCAACAAAGTCCTCCATGTTCTCATCCTCTTTTTGGATAATCGTAAATATTTTCTCCTTAACATCTCGGGATTTGCAGTAGTCTTAATATTTTTCGAGGAAAACCATCTTCATATCATCCTATGTAGTAATATATTCCCCTCCAAACCCATGAACCATCTCAAAGTTGTTCCTTTCAAAGTGGCAGGCAATATCTTCAATTTTTGAGCATCAGAAATATAGTCATACCCCCGACAAGCAACGTCGAATTCAAACAGGAATGTTTCTAAATCCTCAGAAGAAAGACAATGGAAGTTAGGTAGTGTTGTAAAAGGAATAGGCTTCATAGGTGCATCACCCCTGATATCTCTAATTGGGAACTTGATCAAAGAAGTT
>APFE030838287.1:0-63263 GCA_000404065.3 Pinus taeda | reverse complement strand
AGGAGTTTTGTATTCATTATGTTGTAGACCAATCATAAATAGATGGCTGTGTCCATACTGTGTCTACACGAGTCTATGATTATGATGTATTATGAAATCATTCCTGTATCAGAATAGTTAGTCTGTTAGTTAAAATTTTGATCTGAGCATGGGAATGCCTACCTCAACGATGATATAATCTTATACATGTATTTTGTGTTGAAAATTGCAGGTTCTAACCAGGCTCTCCACAATCCTTGAAATGATAAAGTACTTCCCCTTCCTAGATGATATAAAACCCTTATCTATTACAGGCTTCGCACTTTAGGGGGCAATCTGTTACACTGAAATTTGTCACCATGACTATCTGCAGTTAATATGGCTCCATCAATAGTCATATTATCCTCCTTGTCAAGCCTTATACCTCTGCTCTCCATGTCAAACTTCAAAGAAGAGAGAAAGTCATTAAAAATCATGTTTATCTCTGGGTACGCAGGTTCTCTCTACCTTGCCTGCGTGTACGCATCCAAGCTCATTGTACCTGCATACTTGTACGCTCTGTAAGTCAAGGGATGGGTGCGTACTCCTGTAAAGGTCAAAAGGCGCGAGTTTCATCTTAGAAAATTTACTTGTGGTCACTTCTAGAGCTTTCTAGAAGAGTGTTTGACGTGTATTGAGCGCCTCTAGATGGTTCATGCATCCCTATGATAGAGGAACTTATCCCATCAAGAGAGGAGCTACCCCATCCAAAAGAGGGAGTATCCCATTGATGTTGGAACTGAATAACTTCCTCTAGAACACTATAAATACAGGCATTGGGCCAAGGGAGGGGAGGTTGAAAGCTGAACATTCAAAGGGTAGATGCTGCTGGAATTAGGACTTCCATTGTAAGCTTGTGAGGAGAGATTACCATCCTTTCTTGTTTCATTTGGAAGTGGGTGAGCTTGTCAAAGTAGAGGAAAACTCTTGCTGGACCCTAGGAGGAACTTGCACAACACCAAGGCTCAGGTTGTAATGGTTTCTTTTTTTCCTATTAATACAAATAAGTCCATTCTTCTCAACAATTTGTTATTAATGAGTTGTTTCATATACTCCTTGGTCTATATGTTGAATATGTTTTATTTTATGGGATATTCAGGTGCTATGTAATCGTTTGATTGTTAGTGAATGCAGGTTTCGAAGTGAAGGAGGAGTTCATCTGGATCGACGAGGCTAGACTACTACAACAGCGTTGGACTACAGGTAGGATCTAAAACACTTGATTTCTTGTATGGTAAATGCATTTTTAGAGAAGGATTGCTCTTAATTGTCTTGTTTGTCACTAGAAAGTCTTAGGCTTCTAGGGAGGTTGGTTTTGTCCGCGAGATTAACTCTTTTCGCATGACAATATACATGAATGATTGGTAATTAAATGATTTATCATGTGGTCTACTTCATCTCATTTATTCTCATCATGTAGAAATGTACCATCTGTGGTTGATGAAGACCTCGAGTTGTGTCAGCATATTGACTCACTTGTCGACTCCTTCAGTTTTCTGCCAGTGTTACCAGCCACCCTTATATGTTGCATGTCATGACAACAACATCCTGATCTTGACACCTAAGTTTATGCAATACGACTATACCGCCTATATGACTTGGTACTATTATGAAGATTAGTCATGTGGCATCAGTGATCACACATTCTTCGAGCATCATTCATCATATTTTCTTCTATATGCGATATTGGGACATAGTTCCATTATGTTCCTTTGCAGATTTGATCATATGATCCATGATGTATTCTCCATTCTTCTCTGTACACTTATGTATACATGTTGGATCCACTCTATACTTGATTAGAGGACATGATTTACAATCTCTAAGCATGGGAATGACCACCTCAGACATGAGTCTTCTTTCTCATTCCTTCCACAGGTATTCAATGGGTTGGAATCTAGTGATCTCCACCCAGGTCCTCAAATGATCTTGGTTTTTACTTAATACATTTTGGCCATCATGTACCCCTTCTGACCTCATATATTAGGGGGAATATGTTATAACATCATTCAAAACTCCTATAGTTTTTATGCTCTGGTATCGCCTTGAGAAACCCTTTTCCATACAAACTTGATCATTTATTAAAAAATAATATTTTTAATTCCATACATGACCCTGCCCTTTAAAAATCACGTACACATGCCGGTACCATAACACACAACCCGTGTATATTATTTAAAATATGAAAAATAAAATAATATCCTATTTTTTGGGTGGGGTTTACAGGTTTAACCGAAAGCCCACCTATAGGAGCTTGTGGCTTAACTGAATCAATTTATTTATATTGGTATTTATACACCTGATGGGAAGGCCTAAAGACATGAAGGAGAGATGATATCAAAATGATAGTTTTTTTTGGTCCTCAGATGAAGTCTGATTTTTCCTGTGCCTCCTGCAATCCTAGTCATAGGAAACCCTTGTTTCCTTGCATAGATTCTCATCCTTCATTATATGCCATCCTTTAGCACATGCTTGAAAGGTGATATTTGAGGCTTGGGATGGATAGATCCAGAGGAAGGTTTCACTCGTTTTGTGTTTGTATCAGGTTGTATCTCTCCATTACACTTTGTTAATATCAATAAAGAAGCTCTGTCTAGTTTTCGATATGTTATGATATCATGTTTTTATGATTCATGTGTAATATGTCATGATTTATATGTTTATGGTTGATGACCTAACATGTTTATTATGTATGAAATTTGAACTACTTGCTATTAATATGCTTCTCTAAAGTGTGTTGCAAGTCACCTCACTTGGGAGGAAGCAGAGGGTTTGGACCCTAGAGAAGACACTAGTTTTCTTCTTAAAGATATTTCTTCTTCAAGATCTTGTTCTGTTTCAACAATTTGTAGTTGTTCTTTCAATATTATGTTTTCTTCTTTGACCTTCTTTAACTCATTGAGACCATTGATCAACTCTCACTCAAAATATACTTTGGCTTCTTCACCATAGGATGTAACAATTACACATCCATGATCTATTCCTCTTTCAAACTCAAAAATTTCTTTCATTGTCATAAGAAGTATTCTGTCCTTCTCACTACTAGATACGCCTTCATTATCAGCTTAGATGAATAGTTGTAGGATCTTTTCTTATTTTCCTTATGGGGTGTTATTTCACTTTCTATTCCTCCTTTATGACAACTATTTTCTGAACTTGCATTTGAGCAATTAAGATTAAGATCACATGATCTTTTACATTTACAACAGAATAACAACTTACATGTGTATCACTCCTCATTAGTACTTTCTTTATCTCTAGCTTCATCCTCTAGATAATCAACAACTTGAGAATTTATGAAGTAGCATTCCTTTTTATAGCTGGATTCAATACTTGAGAAACTAGGATCTTCAACCTTTTCTAGTACTTATTGATTTTATCCCTCATATATGTAATGCACCTTATATAGCATTTCTTTTGCAGTCCCATAATAACTCACTTTATTAGAATATATCTTTGATATCCCTTTCAGGATAATCTTCTAGGCTTGACTATCTTATTGATTTTCCTCTCCACTCTCTATAGATCACCACACATCCAAGTCATCGGCCACTAAATAAGCTCTCATTCTTACCCTCCAAAGTATATAGTTTAATCCATTTAAAAATGGTACCCCATCTAGAGTAAGACAATCTGGAAAAGCCATTGTCTCTTATGATCTACTTTCTGAAGTGTATTGTGTTGCATTTGATATCTCTTCTCCATCCATGATTAGGAATTGGTTGTCTTCATTAGCATCTATTTGTACTTCTACAACATCTGGTACATTTCTTGTACTTTCACAACCTTTTATATGATTTTTCTTATTTTGATATGAATTTTCTTATTATTCCTTCTATTAGCCATAATTCCTTGGATCTAGTTAAACTATTTTTAAAGGAACCTTCTCTAATAATAAATGTTGCTATCATGATTGTTGTTACACAAAAAATTGCAGGTGTTAGTAAACATATGCATTGCCATAGTTAACAAAATCTCAAGAGGTGGTTAAGCACATGTTGTGAAACACACGAGGAGCATTGCCAAGTCCAATAATAGCCCCCAACATGAACTATGGGTGTTTCAAACTTGAGAACTTTTCCTTTGATACCAATTGTTGAAAACCAAATTAATACCAAGGGCGGGGGGAGAGGGGAGGTTAAATTTGGGGATTTTAGTGTTTCCATTGATGTCAACCATTTCTTAGCAATATTCATCTTGGTATTCATCATTTCTATGCTCTATATAGATCTAATGTATGGTCTCCTGTGTTTGTAACAATGTCTCAAAGTTGCCTGTCCGGACCCTAAAGTTGAGCCGCAAATTGATAGGTGAAGGCATATGAGATGCATATGATGATGTCCAAATAATTACGTAGGGATATTGAACATTTTTGAAGGTTTTCGCATGATCATCAAAGACATTACATGTGTTTGTAAAGGTCATACAATCTTACGAGGCAATTGAAGACTTGCATGAACAAGTTTTATAGCTTTGGAGATGATCAGATTAAAGAAAAGAAGTTTGGCAAAGGTAGTGTAGGTTACCGAAATAAAATTTGCATTAGAAATGTTGGAAAGAAGTGTATGGGGTGTGTTATAATTCACTCCCCTAAAGGAGGACCTACATTACTCCATGTAGGTGAATTTTCTCCATGCACTTTCCAGCCATTTCCATGGGTTTATACTTTGGTATTTTCTCATGTTAAATGGTTGAATGGTCTGAGAAAGTTATCTCCTAATATAGAAGGTGGTTAAATGTGAAACGTTAAGGAGAAACATTATATATAGGAGAATACATTAAGGAGTTGATGTTGGATGGATTGAGAGAGAGATCCATTGAGAGGGCATTGAGAGAGAAGCAGTGTGGTTGTAGGAGATTATTGAATATATGAAGCATATCATAGTTTGTTGTGTAGGTCCTAGACAATGTTGTATGTAGGTAGTAGTGATCTAAATGGAGGAGAAGTTGCAGAGCATTGTGTGATCAAGAGAGAGGGATTTCTATGGAGATTTGTTGCTACTGAGTTATTTAAGATTTTGTTGTAGAGAGAAATGCTTTGATGTTTTGGGTCTAGATTGAAATATTTTTAAAAGTGGCCCTAGGGAGTTACAGGGGTAGTGTCTCCTTTCTGGTTGTGGCCAACTAAATTGTTACAGGGGTAGTGGCTCCTTGTTGGTGGTGCTCATGTAAAATGTGAAAGGGGTGGTAGATCCTTTCTGGTAGGGCCAAATTAAAAATTTTATGAGATGATTTTTTATTAATATAATATTTAGAGCAACACAGTAGCAACACGGTGGTTTTTATCCTCTTTAGGGTTTCCACCAGAAATACTTGTGTGTCTTTGTGCATCCTTGTATTGGTCTTTTTCATGTCATTCAAGTTTTGATTTTATGTTTCTTTTATATTCATATCTACTTATGTTATTGATGTGTGTTGTTATTTAGTAAACTCACAAAAATAAATAAAAAATATAACGATTATCAATAATAATTCACACCTCCCTTATTAGTGATCTACATTTCAAACAATTTGTATCAAATTCAGTTCCTTTGTTGTATCTTAATCATACAAATGTGGATCTAGGAAAATCATGGGTTATCAAGATTCTTTGTAGCTCAATGCCAAAAAAAAATTAGCATGGGGAGGGAAGGTGGTGGCCTGGGTGCGGGTGATATTGACAAACGTTCAAACCCTGAAGCAATTTCCTCTAATTCTGGTTGAATCCCTTCTTCAATCCCAAGAGGAGTATCAGTCATCTATTCCTAGATGGACTGTTTTATAAATTTTCTACTTTTTAGCCACTATTACCAATCCTTTTCCCTTAATCAACCAACCCTTCTTATCAGGTGAAATGGAATAACACTATCGCACTTCGATTTAACACTATCGGAATTGTTTTTCCCATAGGGATGCGTTAATAAGCAAATACACTATCGGCAGGGTTTTTCCATAAGAAATGGAATAACATTATCGGCGCTCCGCTATCGGCCTTTTCCCGATGCGATAACACTATAGCATTATCAATGATCGCAATCAATAGTTTCAACACTCCCTTGCCGGGATCCTTCCACTTAAAACTTCTGATGCGATAATGCTTCACGACCCGATAGACTATAAGTCTTCCTCTATAATATTTCTGATCTGAATGTGTCACAACATCAGATTTCAATGGTTCGAAAGGCCAGTTCCTCTCCACTGAAGCACTGTGATGCAATAGTGCTTACGGACTCAATATGGATATCAGCCACACTTAACAAGATTTCAAGTCCGGATTTCAAGTTCAGACTAAGTATTTCGTTCGTTCTTAGTGTAAACTAGAATTTAGCTTGTGCTAATAAAACGATGCATAAATTGGAACAAAGCACACCGATATGAAGGAAAGACACTCAAGTAGACTTCAATCAACGTACTAACTAGAAAACCAGGGCCGAATCAATGTTATAAGACTTAAGAGTAAACGATGCGAGAAGGTCAAAGATATGAATAAATACTAGATTTAATAGACAAACAAGTGTTCAGATGCATAGAAAGGGTTTCAAAGATCACAATGCCTCCAGGATCAACCAATACATAGAGATGTCCTCTTCTTTCCTTAAGCAATATGAGATAAATCCACTCGGTCAAAACCCCTTTCCAATAGAATAAAAGTTACATATATACTGGTTCGTTCTAACAACCATATCCTAAAATAGAGGCTAAAATTTATTACTGCTAACTGTTCTGCGAGGCATTCTCCTCGAGAATCTCCACTACACTAGCTAATCCTATCTGTTCTACGAGTATTCTCCTCGAGAATCTCCACTACAGCTAACTAATTTAACACACATTACATCATGATTTAATCCTATATTCTAGTTCTATGCTTAACTAGAAAAACATGGAAATTAATGGCTAAAGTATCCCACTCCTTTGCTTGTATGTTTTTTTGTATTTTTGGAATAAGCTTGAAGTATTTTCCCTCCAAGTCTCATGCCCCTGCATCAAACTCCTGAGGACAAAATTCTTCATGGGCTCCTATCCATGAGCTCTTCTATAGAACTACCCAGCTTCTGTAGCATGCTTTCTTTTACCCAAGTATCTTTAGCAATTGGTTGATCCTTCCATTTGACCAAATACTGAAAGTGCTCCTATCCTCTATTTTTCTTGAACACTTTCTTGTCCAAAATCCTTTCTGGCTATAATTCTTTTGATGTAAGTAATTGTTTTACCCAATTAATTTCCTGTGTCTCCTGATCCTTTTTTGTATCATCTGCAGTTTCACCTTCATACTTGTACAGATTAGCAACATTGGAAATTGGAAATATTCCAACATCAAGGGGTAATTCAATTTCATATGAATTTACAAAAAATTTCCTTAATACTCTGCATGGTCTAATTTTCTTGAACTGGAATTTCTTATACTCCCTCTTTGGAATTCTTTCCTTTCTAAGGTGTGCTAAAACAAAATCTCCAACTTCAATGTTCACCTCTCTTCTTCTCATGTCTGCTCTAGTTTTGTACTTGTTGTTGCTATCCTGTAGCTATTGTTTCACTTGTTCATGTATTGCTTGTATTTTTGAAGCAAACTCTTCTCACTCTGCACTTATCATCTCATATTTTCCCAAGTTTCTTAACTTAGATACTCCTCTTGGATGCATTCCATAAACTATATGGAATGGACTTTGTCCTGTACTCCTATTAGGTGAGTCATTATATGCATATTCATCTTGTGCCAATACTTGATCCCACTCTTTTGGATTTTCTGCAGTAAGACTCCTTAAAAGATTACCCAAACTCATGTTCACGACTTCAGTCTATCCATCAGTCTGTGGATGACAGGCAGAATTGAAACTCAGTTCAGTTCCCAACTTCTTCCATAATGTCCTCCAGAAATGTCCAACAAATTTGGAATCCCTATCTGAGACAATACTCTTAGGCAATCCGTGTAATCTTACTATCTCCTTGAAAAACAAATTAGTAATGTGAGTAGCATCACTAGTTTTATAACATGGAATGAAATGTACCATTTTTGAAAATCTATCCACTACAACAAAATTTGAATCATTTCCTCTTTGAGTCTTTGGTAAGCCCAAAACAAAATCCATACTTACTGTATCCCAAGGCCTATCTGGAATTGGTAATGGAACATACAAACCTATTTTTTTGCTTCTTCCCTTTGCATATTCACAGATTTTGCAAGTTTTCACATACTTTTACACTTTAGACCTCATTTTCAGCAAGAAATAAAATATGTTCAATTGTTCATAAGTCTTCTCTATACCAAAATGTCCTACAAGTCCACCACTATGTTTCTCTTTGATTAACTTCTCCCTCATAGAATAGTTTGATATGCATAGTGGATTTCTTTTAAACAACAATCCATCTTGTAAGAAATAATCCAACCATTTACTCCTATCCATCAAAATATGATTCTTACAAGCTTAAAATGCCTCTTTAAAATATGGATTTGTCTCATACAATTCTTTAAGAAAATCAAAACCCAACACTTGAATTTGACTCTCTAGAAGTAATGTTTTTCTCCTACTTAAAGCATTTGCAACTTTGTTTGATTGGCCACTTATGTGCTTCAATGGAAACCTTGAAGATACTCTACCCATTTGGTATGTTTCTAGTTAAGCTTTGGCTACTACATAATATATTGCAATGCATGGTTATCTAAATAAATTATGAACTCTTTTGACATTAGATAATTTCTCCACTTCTTCAATGACTGCACAATTGCATAAAACTCTTTATCATAAGAAGAATACTTCTTCTGTGAATCATTCAACTTTTCACTAAAATAAGCTATAGGTCTGTATTCCTGACTTGAAACATCTCCAATAGCTTCTCCACTTGCATCACACTTCACTTGGAAAGGTTTACTAAAATCAGGTAGAACCAAAATAGGTTTTTTAGTGATCTTATTCTTCAATAGCTGAAAATTCTTTTCTTCTTTAGCAGTCCATCTAAATGGTTAATTATCCTTCTTTATAGTCTCAACAATAGGAGTAGTGATCTTACTAAAATTCTTTGTGAACTTCCTATAAAAACTAGCAAGACCATGAAAACTTATTACCTCAAAAACACTTTTAGGTGAAGGCCACTCCATGGTTGCCTTCATCTTCTCTGGATCCATCTTCAACCCTTCAACAGAAACAACAAAACCGAAATACACTAAC
This sequence comes from Pinus taeda, assembly GCA_000404065.3. NCBI lineage: Eukaryota > Viridiplantae > Streptophyta > Pinopsida > Pinales > Pinaceae > Pinus > Pinus taeda. Next base: position 54,102 of record APFE030838287.1, on the reverse strand, counting down.
TCCTCTTTCATGAATGAACACTTCTTCAAATTCAGCAATAATTTCTCTTGCTATAACCTTTGTAAGACATAACTCAAATGTCTCAAGTGCTCCTCCTTAGACCTTCTATAAACTAATATATCGTCCAGATATACTATTACAAATTTACCAATAAACTCTTTAAGAAATTCATTCATGAGTATCATAAATGTACTTGGTGCATTTGACAACCAAAAAGTCATTACACTCCACTCATACAATCATTCATTTGTCTTAAAAGCAGTTTTCCACTCATCCTCTTATCTTGTCCTTATCTAATGATATCCACTCTTAAGATCTAGTTTTGTAAGATACTTTGCTCCACTCAAACAATCCATCAAATCTTCAATTCTAGGTAAAGGAAATATGTACCTGATTGTGATTTTATTTATGGCTCTTGAATCAATACACATTCTCCAGCTTCCATCTTTCTTTGGACTCAACACTGTTGGCACTGCACAAGGACTCGACCTTTCTCTAATTAGTCCTTTGTCAAGCAGTTCCTGAACCTGCTTCCTAGCCTCTTCATTTTATGTGGGAGTCATTCTATAAGCTGCTTTGTTTGGTAGATTTTCTCTAGGAATCAAATCTATATGATGGCTAATTCTTCTAATGGGTGGTAACTTATTAAGAAAATCATCAACAATGATATCACAATAGGTGTCCAACATTTCTTGAATTTCAATGGATAAATTAGAAACTTTAGTAGAAGTCATTATTACCTCAGGCTTGCAAATGACATCAAAATTCACCTCATTATCTTCAATCTGCTACAAGTATTCCTTTCCTCCTAGTAATAGAGTTTTTGGATCGGTCTTCATTCCTGATGCATCTTCTTCTCCCATAGGCAGCAATGTATGATTGATACAATATTTACCAAACTTGTAGGTGTTTATTTTCCCATCATGCATAGCTCCTCTATCATACTGCCAAGGTCTTCCAAGCAATATGTCACACACATCCATGTACATCACATCACATACAATTTTATCCTTATATTTTCCCAACTTCAACTCCAGTTCACATTGTTCATTCACTAACAAATGATGTCCCTTTTGTATCCATGACACTCTATAAGGTGTTGGATGTCTCATTGTCTTCAACTTCAATTTCTCCACCAGTTCTGTAGATACCAAATTATCAGTGTTTCCACTATCAATGATCATCTAACAACATTTCCCTTGAACCTTACACACTGTTCTGAACAAATTCTTTCTTTGTGATGGTTCAACTATCTCCTTTGCTACCTTGAGAAAAACATTTTTGACTACCAAAGATTCTCCTCTCTCTGGTATATTTTCTTCTTTTGTCACTGTTGTTGCTTCTCCCTCAACTTGCGCAACGATTGCATTCCTCTGACTTGTTCCTGCATTCTCTGGTCACTCAAAATATCTGTGTCCCAGTTTGTTACACCTGTAACATCTTACCTCTCTTCCTCTTCCTCTACCTCCTATTCCTCTATAAACACTCCCGCTGCCACCCGCATCACCTCCTGTGGTTGCATGTTGGGCTGAGCTGCTACTAGCTCCATCTTTAGGTATTGTAGATCTTCCTCTACCACCTTGACTTCCCTTTCCTCAAAAAGTACCTCTTCCTCTAGCAGACTTCTTCCTCATGAGTTTTTCTTCAGCTTTCAGTACCATCTGATAAGCTTCTTCTATTGATTTAGGAGAAAGTATACTTATCTCATCTTGAATGTCCATCCTAAGACCATTCAGATATCTAGCCACCTCTTCATATGTGTCCTAAGTTTGTTCAGCTCTTATGCTTACCTTATAGAATTCCTATGTGTATTTTTTCACTATCATAGACCTCTGTCTAAGATTCTACATCTGTTTGAATAAGGTTTGCTGATAATTACTTGGTAGACACTTACCTCTTAGCTTTGCTACCATCCTACTCCAATTTTTGATAGGTTGCTTGCCAAGTATCTTTCTTTCTTCCTACACTCCATCCCACCAAAGTGTTGCATGTCCTTTTAGCTAGGTGATAGCAAACTTTACTTTCTTCTCATCTTTTGTTTCTTCATAATCAAATAATTTCTCCATGCCATTAATCTAGTCTATCAATTTTTTTGGATTCAGTCCTCCTTCATATATTGAAACCTTAGTCTTTGGCCTAACTGTGGATCTCAACAGTGACTGGAAGAATCTCATCTTTGGAGTAAATTCTATAGCTTCCTCCTCTTCTTCGGCTTCAAACTCAGGCTCACTAACATCCCCATCATCCATATTTATCTCAATTGTCAATGCTTCTAATCTACCTTGCATCTGTTGCATAGCTTCCATCACTTCATCATTTGCAACTGACTGTCCTCTTCCAACTCTAAAAGCCATATTAGCTTTCCTTCTCTTGCTTCTGAGATTCAATTCAGTGTCAACAGGTTACTATGATACCACTAATGGTGGCCTGGCTGTAGGTGATATTGACAAACATCCAAACCCTGATTCAATTTCCTCTAATTCTAGTTGAATCCCTTCTTCAATCCCAACTGGAGTATCAGTCATCTATTCCTAGACGGACTGTTTTATAAATTTTCCCCCTTTTTAGCCACTCTTACCAATCCTTTTCCCTTAATCAGCCAACCCTTGTTATCAGGTGCAATTTCATAATAGAGGCCCATATTCTCACTATCAGAGCTATAATTCCATAGGAATTACATAATACAATATCCTTGCCTAAGGTACGAGGGCGAGGGGCGGGCCTGGCCGGTTAAGTAGTCTTCTATGGTTCAAAAATATAGGCTCGATTTACCGCAGCATAACTTATTATAGAGAATCCTAGTCGATCAAGATCTTCGCCCCGATATTTAGCAAAGGGCGGGGTTTAGAATGGCAATAATGCAATTATGCATAAAATACACTATCGGCAAGTTCAATTGCGCATAACGCAATTATACATGAAAATACCCTATCGATGGGGTTATTCCATAAGAAATGGAATAACACTATTGCACTTCAATTTAACACTATCAGCGTTGTTTTTCCGACATGAATGTGGTAACATGCAAATACACTATCGGCAGGGTTTATTCCATAAGAAATGGAATAACACTATCGGCGCTCCTCTATCGGCCTTTTCTCGATGTGATAACACTGTAGCATTATTGACAATCACAATCAACAATTTCAATGCTCCCTTGCAAGGATCCTTCCACTTAAGGCTTCTGATGCGATAACGCTTTGCGGACCCGATAAACTATAAGTCCTCCTCTATAATATTTTAGATCTGAATGTGTTGCAACATCGATTTTCAGCGGTTTAAAAGGATAGTTCCTCTCCACTGAAGCGTTACGATGTGATAGTTCTTATGGAACCGATATGGATATCAACCACACTTCACAAGATTTCAAGTTTGGATTCCACGTTCGGACTAAGTTTTTTTGTTGGTTCTTAGTGTAAACCAGAATTTAGCTTGTGGGACAAAAATGACACGTAAATTGGAATATAGCATGCCAATATGAAGGAAACACACTCAAATAGACTTCAATCAAAGTATTAACTAGAAAACTATGGCTGAATCACTGTTATAAAGACTTAAGAGTAAACGATGCGAGAAAGTCAAAGATATGCATAAATACCAGATTTAATAGACAAACAGGTGTTCAAATGCATAGAAAGGGTTTCAGAGATCACAATGCCTCTAGGATCAACCAATACACAGAGATGTCCTCTTCTTTTCTTAAGCAATATGAGATAAAGCCACTTGGTCAAAATCCCTTTACAATAGCATAAAAGTTACATATATATTGATTTGTTTTAACAACCAGATCCTAAAACAGAAGCTAAAATTTATCATTGCTAACTATTCTGCGAGGCATTCTCCTCAAGAATCTCCACCATGCTAGCTAATCCTATCTGTTCTGTGAGTATTTTCCTCGAGAATCTCCACTACATCTAACTAATTTAACACTTATCACATCATGATTTAATCCTATATTCTAGTTCTATGCTTAACTAGAAAAACGTGGAAATTGATGGAGAAATGATCCCACTCCTTTACTTGTAGATTTTTTTCTACTTTTGGAATAAGTTTGAAGTCTTTTCCCTCCAAGTATCATGCTCCTACATCAGAAGGTGAAATCAAAAATAAATCTGAAGTTTAGAAAATAGTGACAAATGGATATGTTGATAAACCACTCTCAAATCAAGATTAGCTATTCGATGCACATGCCATGTCTAATGCATGATAATCTTCACAATTGGGATGTTGAGAAAATAATGGATCTCAATACTGCAAGAGAGATATAGGATAGGTTACATGCACTGCATGGAATATAAATATGGATAAATGATGAAGAGAAGGAGATATCGGTTGAAGATCAAGGCCAACTTAGTGCAGCATTATAAGAGAACATATATTTAAAAAATATTCTCCAAATATTTGAAGAAGAGAGAACAATTTCATGGAGGAAATCATTAGACTTAAAACTCAGCTAGATGAAGGAAGGTGAGTTGGAGAGGGAATGAGGAAGTAGTAGAGAGAAAACAAGGATCAATGTGAGATATTAGAAGCCAAAGTGGTTTAATTAAGGAATGTTTTAGAGAATAAAACCACTCAGTTGAAGAGATGCCAAAATTATATATCTGCAGAATCAAATTGTAACTTGCACATAGGAAAAAACAACTTAGTTTCATCTACAAGGAAAACATATGATAGTGGTAGAAAAATCAGTAAGAATGAAAGAAATAAAAAATACCAACAATCAAAGAAGAATCTCAAGGAAGAAAAGACAAAGGCCATGCCAAGAAAATTTCCTAGAAGATCATTCTCACCCTTGGGAGATGTGAGATTATCTAACTGTCAAAATCTTGGACATATTGCAGTAAATTGCAGAAGCATGAAATAGGAGAATTTATTGGATATAAGGAACTATCAAGCAAACAACCAAAGAGGACTACTCCCTTCACAAAATTCAACAAAAATTAGGTATAACAGTCTTTTCTTATGGTTACTTCTACTCATTCAATGATTTTGGCCATAAGGTTGTCGAATGTAGGTTTTATGCAAAGAGGAATAGGAGGAATATTAGGAGATATGATACCTTTCCTTCATTTCTTGGTCACATTATATGTTATCTATGTCACAATCTTGGCCATATGGACAAATATTGCAAGCTAGCCAAGTTCATGAGGGTATTTAGTGAAACAAAAAAAAATCATGCAAAATAGACCAGATAAGAAGGCAGTGAGAGATCCACATCTTAGATATCAACCCCTCAACGTTTGGAGGAAGAAGAAGCAACACGATCCTACAAGGAGGAAATAAGGCATTATTAGCCTCAAGGGAGGATATGATATTGCATGTAGAATAAGTGACGGTGTTGCCATAATAAGGGTAGTGTGTGTGAACATATTTGCTTGTTAAGAAGGTGCATGAGCTTAGGGGGAGTTATGCACGGTTTACTCTATGTTACTAGTTTATCTTTATCTTTAGCATTGATATCTATTGGTTCAACAATGAAGAGTTGTTTTATGTATGCAGCTAGGGTTTGATAATGCCTATTATATTTTTATGTTGATTTATGCTACTAATGTTGCATCTAGTAAGACTTCTAGTATCAGGGCTTGATAAAGGTTTTGTGATGTGGACATTTGGCCAAGGTGTGGAGATTATATGGAGATGGCACATGTCTAGGGGGAGTATCTCATATGCTTCTAGAGTTTCAGCGGTTTATTGATTGCATCATGATTCATTGCTAGTGAAAGAGAAAAAATAGATTGTTTGGAGGAATTTTCTATATTTCTCATGTTATTTACTTATTGCACATTGGCTTGTTGTAGGAGTATGTGCCTTGGTTTTCCATGGATTATGTGTTGCCTCATAGTGTTGTATGAGTTAATATGCAATTTTTTGTATTATCTTGAGGCAACAACGTGTATTCATATTGATGTTTATTTGAGATCATGATATGTAATGTATAATTACTATAATTATATGAGTGAGTTATATATGCTACTAGTGAGTGAGATATTTTCATGAATGTGTTTCTACCATGCAGAACAATCTGATGGTGGTGTATGGATTTTACTGTGTATGGTTGCAACTAGTATTTTTCCAATGATAGAGACTTGTGATCAATATGAAGAGGAATTAGGAGTTGATCATGAGGGATTTATGTAATGTTGTTGATTATTGCTACTGCTAATATGAGGGTTTTCATGTTGCAAAGAGACTTAATTATGTTGCTTATATATGTTGTTATTGGGCCACTGAGCATTGCCATATATTATTAATTATTGTTGATGAGATATTAGTCTATGGTTGACGTTTGGAGAGGTTGACACATGTTATCATTTGATATGTATTGTGATTATATTTCTTCTATGTAGAGCACATATTGGTGATCATAGATGCCATGTGCATGCATTGAAGAGAGGATTCTTATATATTGTTGAGTAGTACTTATGACAACCATGTATTGGCTTATGGATGAAATTATCTTAGTTTTGTATTGGTCATGCATAGAGTTGAGCCATGGTTTTTGGCATGTATTGTAATTGATATTCATCTATGAACTCTAGTGTGCACGATAAAGCTCTATAACTTTGTTTTTCATATGAGGTCATTGTAGGTTTTAACCTTGCATAGAAATTACCTGCAAACAAATTATTAAAAAAAGAAAATATACAATGGAGAGAAACACAAAAAAAAATACATAGAGTTTTTTCCCTAGATCCCAAAATTGGGACTGCCAGATTGGTTTTTCATTAGATTCCTTTCAATGTTACAATATGTCAAAGAATTCATAAACCTCAATCCATTAACCCTAGATTATAAGATAACCATAGTTCCCTTGACTGGATCTACAAGATACCATGGGCAGAAAACCATCATGCCCAAAACCATGTGCAAAAGCCATGCAAAAAACCATAGGTAGGTCCACCCACCTAAAATAGGGTCCAAAAAAAAATTATCAGGGCGCTACCCCAAACCCTAAGCAACAGTGGCTACCACCCCCCTACAAACTCCCCAATAGGTGGGGCTGCCACCCCCACTATGCCTGGCACAACGAAGGGGGAGCTACCACCCCCCCTCTAACCCTCCTACTTCAAGCATGGGGCTAGTCTTGGAAATAATATAACAGAAACCCAACAGTCATGAGAGTTATTATCATGTCCCTTGGAATCTATTTGGTCGAGTGATCTCGACATGGATTATGATGAGATATATGAATTTTCCATGTAAGCACACATGTGTGCACTATTAAATCCATGTAACAATGTTTCTTTTAGATGTGTTTGCATAGGTCATACAGGCTCAAGAGGTGTTTGAAGACTTGCATGAATAGCTTATGGAAGTTTTTAGCTGAGCATATGGAAGAAAGGAAACTTGGAAAGCGTAATGAAGGTTACATAAAAAGCACCTATGTTAGCAATGCTGGAGAGGAGTGTATGGAATACATTATAATGCAATTCATGAAGGGAGGACCTTTGTCAATCCATATAGCTGATTTGTTTTGGATTCCATGTGCTTTCCAGTGATTTCCTAGGGTTAATACTTTGGTATTTTCTCATGGTAAATGGTCGATTGGTTTGAGAAAGCTATCTCCTCATCTAGAAGGTGGTTAAACATGAAACTTTAAGGAGAAACATTATATATTGTCAAATACCTTCAAAAGTTGATGTTGGATGGATTGAGAGAGTGACACATTTAGAGGGCATTGAAATAGAAGTAGTGTGGTTGTAGGAGCTTATTGAATATTTGAAGCATATCACATTTTATTGCGCAAGTACCATACAATGTTGTATGTACATAGCAGTGTTTTGAGTGGAGGAGAAGTTGCAGAGGATTGTGTGGTAGAGAGAGAGGACTTGCTATGGATATTTTTTACTAATTATTTAATGAAGATTGTGAAAGTGGTGGTGGATCCTTGTTGGTGGTGGCCAACTAAATGTTTAGTGGTGGCCAACTAAATTGTCACAAGGGTAGTGGCTCCTTACTGGTGGTGTCTAGCTAAATTGTGAAAGTGGTGGTGGATCCTTGTTGGTGGTGGCCAACTAAATGTTTATAGCGGTGGTGGCTCTTCACTGGTAGTGGCCAATTAAATTTCTTATTAATAAAAGATTTAGATTAGAACAATAGCTGCAGTGTGGTTTTTCTCCCCATGAGGGTTTGCACTAGAAATACTTGTGTTTATTTGTGCATTCTTGTATTGGTTATTTTCGTGGCTTTCATGTGTTTATTTTATCTTGATTTCATATTTAGATATACCGATGTTATTTACATGTGTTGTTATTTAGTAAACTGTTGGGCATGGAATCCCGCCCAAGGCATGTTCTGGGGCTTAAAGCCTAAGCTTTAACCGACTTTTGTTGTAAAGCTTCGTGAATTATGGGTGCAAGGTGTGAAGCTCCACAAATTGCAGGTGCGAGGTGTGAAAGTTGGATAGAGTCGTAGGGTTGTCTGCCCTAGTCTTGTAATGTAATGTCGGCTCTAAGTTGCAAAAGACATGAATCAATGGAATGATCTAATGATGAATAGAGGAAAAGAGCAAGTATAAGTGTGTGTTTTTGGGTTGTAGAGTAGGAGAAGGCTCTGCAGTTGATTGCGCAGAGGCCTAGTAGTCCACAGCTGAGTGTGTATACACGTACAACTGAGTGTGCAGGGCAGAGTCGAGTCTGTAACCGAGGAAAGATATAATAACAAGAAGTTTGGGTATAATTCTCTGATTGTTATTTACAAATATATGGTTTGTTTAGTGCACGCATCTGTATGAATGGTTATGCTTTTAAAATATAACTTAAGGCACTTAATGAACTAACATAAGTACATACAAGTGAGATCTAGGGTAATAACACAGAGATGAGTGTTCGGCCCTAAGTAAGGGTTACGTGAGGCCCAAATAGCACATAGCGAGGTACAGGGAAAGTTCACGAGGTGATCTATGCATAGGGTCACAACTCAGACCGGTTTACCTCATCAGGCATCTCGAAGGTACAAAAACCTAGTTCTAGCACCCTCCCATACTACATAGGGTGAGACCTCATTCTGCGCTCCGCGGACTATTGCTGAAAGGGCTAGTAGTAACGAGATTTGTTTGGCTAATTAACTCTAAACCTAGGTCAGGCCCCACAAGCCAGCAAATGGTTTCGTTGTCGGGACCGTGATTTGCATAAGAGATGTTTGATGTCAGATCACTGGAATCCAGCAAAGAGAGAAATTGAGAATTGGTTGGACAAGAAGATTCACGAGTTTGCAACACAAGAAAACAGGAATCCACAATTATCAAATGAAATATGGCTAGACTACTATTTATATACAGAGATCCAAGAAATTTTATTTACATCCTTCCTGACTGAGTTGTACGAGTGGATTGCAAAGCTAGCAGACTGTAAAGGAAGGTGTAAACTCAAGAAACCTATTGTGTGGATCCCAAAATTGGTGTGCAGACTGGAAGCATCGGAAGATAAGATCACGTGCATTGTGGATTGCTAGCTCGATTGAATTATTGGAGGATTTATCACTGAGTTCGTGATAGATACTTCAATCAGCCATAGTGAGGCGAAGAAACACTTCCTTAAAGGAGCATGCGGTAAGTACCTTAAATCCTTGAACACCTAGATTAAAATGATATTGTGTGAAAAGCAAGTAATATGAATAAATTGATGTTTGGGGCTTTTTGAAGTGGGAAAATCTATAGAGACAAAGGTAGTGCAGAACTATAAACTAGCCCCTTGATTTCACCTCTGCAGGAGAGCGAGGAAGAGCTCGCGAAGGTCTCACCAAGAACTGCAATAAATTTGATAAGGCAGGGAATCCCGTGCCCACCACTCCCACCTACACCACCACCAGTCTCACCAGTTTCAACACCATCTTCGCCCACACCACCTCCACCACCACCACAATTCAATATGGAAAGTGCAATAAAATTGCTAGTATTCAGGGGAGTAGGGAATGAAGATCTGGACCAGTTCTAGTTCATGGTAAAAGATGCATGTGAAGCACAGGGAGTCACGAATGACAATATAAAGAAGGAAACAGTGGTCAATGCTCTGCAGGATCACATGCTAACTTGGTACATTAAGCACTCTAGTGATAATCTGAATGTAGGGATCGCGGTTATCCAAGCAACACTGATCAAGGAATTTAGCAGGCCAAAGTCAGAGGCACAGTCAATCATTGAGTTCAAGGAGATCACGATGTTACCAGGTGAAACCCCATGGCTTCTAGATCAGAGATTGAAGTGCAAGATTCATGAGGAAAACATGACACTAATAGATGGGCAACACCTCGCGTGGTTTGTAGCATCGTTAGCACCACACCTACGGAGCGCGCTAACACAACAGAAGCTAACCACCCAGGCTGAGGCCCTAGAAGATGTGATGAGGTTGCACGAAACCCTGATGCAAGATACCAACCTGGGAGAAAAAAAGATCCACGCATAGTTGCAGAACTTGTGTTTGGAAATGCAGAGTTTGAAACAAGAGAGGACAGCTCGCCCAGAAGCATGCGAGGAGGTATGGTATGTAAAGTGCAAGGGCCAGGAACATGACAAGGATCATTGTCCAGTGTTTGCAAATTACCTAGCAAGAGGAGGAAAAATGCCACTGAGACCGAAAGCATAAGAAAGACCGAGCATGATGCCTACATTATGGTGCGTGATTTTTCAAATAGGAGGGAAGCACGCAACATATAACTTCCATCTATTAGAGAAGTATACGTAGAATTCTCAGTAGTTGTTCTGTAATTTTTGCAGATTAGTGGGTCGCGATGTGCGCACCTATAGAAGTTATGGATTCATGATGGATCAAACACCCACCTACAGAGTTCAAACTGAAACACAGGCCTTCGATCAAAATGTAGGGATGATGCACACTATATTTTAGGGTTTTGGACGAGGGCGAGGTAGAATGGGACCGGGAACAGGTCAAGGACAGTTAATATGTTACAACTGCAGACGGTTAGGACATTATGCCCAAGATTGCAGAAATCCAACGCATCCCTCATGTGTGTATTGCGCGATGTTTGATCATGAGGTGGAGGACTATCCCACGCTGATAGCAAGGCTTCATGATAAGGGGACACTTCAACCTCCCTCGGTGCAAAACCTACAAATCATAAGGTCTGAGCCACGCGAGGAGGATCCGAGCATAAATATCGTTCTTTGAAGTGGTATCACGATAGATGATGACAAAGGTAAGCAACCCGAAGAAAACACCTAGGTTCGCAAGGCTCTGACAAAGGAACATGAATTCGATTTAGAGCACACCAAGAAAACCTTCATGGAAGTGAAGAAGAGCTTTGTTGAGGCCTCCACCTTAGGGAGTTAAGTCCAACCGAAGCCTAAGTTAGACCCGTCAATGCTTACTACATTTTTGTAGATGTGTATGAATCTGCTACGTGATAGTAGGGCTGTGAAGGGACTACAAGAACTCATTAATATATGTACTGGGACTGCACCAGGAGAACCACTCATAGTCCAGATGCTCGGGAAGCACCTGACGTGAATAGGAAGGGAGATGGGATTGATTGCACAAATCAGAGAATATGAAATGGATCAAGTGATTCTGGATCTAGGATCGGACACAAACGTCCTACCCAAGCAAACATGGGAGTGCATGGGTAGGTCTCCTTTGCAATGGTCACCTATCCAGCTGAGAATGGCGAATCAACAAAAAATCATACCAATGGGGAGATTGCATGGAATTACAGTAGATATTGAAGGAGCAAGCACGTTGGCAGATTTCAAAGTAATAGATATTATGGATGACAGCAATCCATAGCCCGCACTCTTGGGAATAGATTGGGCCACTAACATGAATGGGGTGGTAAATATGAAGAAGCATAAAATGATCTTTGAGAAAAAGTCACTATGCATAGTGGTACCTCTAGACCCTGTAGAAGGATGACACTACACAGAATCGTTGTGCGACTATAATAGTGACGATGATTTGGACTACATCTACTAGATAATCGTGAAAGAGAAGGATCGAGTAACCCTAACTGCAGATGGCCGAGTCTCTTGGGAGAGCGGAAGCTCCTACACCTCAAACTCTGACGAAGAGATGGAACGGTGGAAGAACCAGTTACACGAAGTCACCACACTCAATTGTAATATGATGACGAGGTTGCTATGTTACGTAATGATGGAGGACGTAAATCTGCCTACATATGACGGGTTGAGTGAGGTATATTACTTCTTGACCCAATTCAGAAAAGAAGTACCCAAGCCATAACTCTTCAGTGCATTGAAGTGGACACTGCGTGCTACACCCGCACGATGGTGGGGTACGCACCAACAAAGTTTCGAGGACTAGCGTGAATGTAGAAAGATAATGCACATACAGTTTAGGTAGCCTCAAATGCAATTAAAAGACAAATATGACAGATGGGATGATCCACGTGCACACCTCGCGAAATGGACAAAGCTCTATGGGGAAGAACCACAACCTCAGTGGGTGCACCTTTTCTATCATACCCTAGATGTCATACCTATCAATTGGTATACAGAGACGGAGCTCCGCCACGGTACAAATGAATGGGATATATTGCATGAAGGGTTCCTACTATCCTTCATGTCTTAGGATCATTGGTGGGATACTATTGATGATGCACTGCAAGACGTGAAAGTTGCGATCTTTAAGACACCCCGAGAACCAAAGGAAGTACTTCAGCTGGGCTGGGAAACTCAAGTGAACTGTGCCTTGGAGTGTTACAACATAAATATTGAAGACGACGATGAAGATCCGAAAAATGTGAACATTCCAGAAACCAATGGCTATTCCGAGGTTCAAGGGCTGCTGATTGAAGACCCTGATATAAGTGCGCCAGTAAAAACGAAGCAGGTCAACATTGGTATGGAGGATGAACAAAAGTATGAAATGAACAATGACTATTGGGATGATGCTATGGTGGATAAGGTCACAAAATTACTCTGTGAGTACCAAGACTTATTCCCAACCAAGATTACAGACTTAAAAGGGATCATTGGCAATCTAGCGATAGTGAAAATCACCCTAAAGCCCATTAGGAAGCCGGTTAAATAGAGGGCTTACACTTGAACCCGAAGTACAAAGAAAAGGTCTGCATAGAACTGAACAAGATGCTCACAGCTGGTATTCTTGAACTGGTGGAAGAATCATACTGGGTGAGCCCTATGGTAGTGCAGGATAAGAAGCAGAAGAGTGAAATAAGAATATGCGTGGACCTTAAGATATTGAATGACGCTTGTGTACACGACCCATTCCCAACCCCATTCATAGATGAAGTATTAGAAAATGTCAGTGGACAAGAAGTATATTCAGTTACCGATGGATTTTTAGGGTACCGCCAGACCAAAATCATACCAGAATACATAAGCAAGACCACCTTCGTGATCGAGTGAGGTTGTTTTCAATATACAGTTATGCCATTTGGGTTAAAAAATGCGCCGGCCTTTTTTTCGCACATAGTTGTTGCAGCCTTCAAAGACTATATCCACAAATTCCTAGAGGTCTATCTAGATGATTGGACCGTATTCGGGTTGGTTAAGCACCATGTAGTGAGCTTACAGTTGATGTTGGATACTTGCTGACAACACCAAATCGCGCTAAATCTAAAGAAGGGTATGTTCGTCGTCCCCTTTGGGAACCTACTAGGACACGTGGTTTGCAGACAAGGACTAATGGTAGACCCCGTGAAGATTGTCGTAATTTTGAATTTGGAAGCACTGTGAAGTGTTAAGTAGTTATGTGCTACCTTGGGGCATATAAGATACTACAGGAATTTCATCAGAGGCTATGCCTAGATCACTATGCCGATGGAAAAGCTATTGAAAAAAAATGTCACATATTGCTAGAATGATGATTGTATGAAGAGCCAAGATGTCCTAAAAGAGAAATTGGCCTCCATTCCAATCCTGGTCTTCCCAAAATGGGATATGGAATTTCATGCCCATGTTGATGCGTCATGTATAGCACTGGGAGCAGTGTTAACACAAGAAGGTGGAGAAGGTTTGGATCACCCTATCCTATTTGCAAGTCACGGGTTGTCTAAAGTAGAAAAGAACTATTCCATAACCGAACGTGAGGGATTGGCCATGGTGTACACGCTCCAAAAATACCGCCACTATTTTCTAAGAGGACATTTCAAAATGTATTATGACCACTCTGCATTAAAATACTTATTCAATAAGCTTGTGTTGGGGGAGGTGCATATAAAGGTTGCTCCTCTTGTTCCAAGAATATGACTTTGAGGTCATGGTAAAGCCTGGACAACTAAATGTGGGGCTGGATCACTTGTCACGTATTGAGACAGGAGAGGAACCTATTACTTTGGAGGAAGAATTACGCGATGCACAACTCTTTTCTATGTGCATCGCAGACGGACACTTTGAAGACATCATCCACTTTTTGATAACAGGAACTACACCGAAGAAACACTCCATCCAGCAGAAGAAGTAATTGATGGGGCATGTGGTGGATTATTTTGTCATCGTGGGGCACCTATACAAAATGGACAATGATGAGATATTGCAAAGATACATACCGGAGTTTGAACGAAGTCAGATCCTCACAGAAGTGCATGGGGATGTTGTAGGAGGACACTATGCGGGATGGGAAACGGCACAAAAGGTTCTCCACACAGGCCAACACTTCATCAGGATTCAAAAGCATACTGTAAGGCCTGTGATATATGTCAAAGGACTAGTAAACCATCAAGGAGGGACGAAATGCCTTTGAATCCACAATTAACACTGTAACCCTTTGAAAAGTGGGGAATCGACTTTGTGGGACCAATCAAACCTCAGGGAAAAATGGACGTGCGCTACATTATCACTACGATGGGATACCTGACTCATTGGATGGAAGTGCAGTTGATTAAAGATTGCAAAACCACCACAGTTACGAAGTTTTTTTTGAACACGTGTTAACTCGGTTTGGCTATCCAAAAATCTTAATGAGTGATCATGGTACACACTTTCTGAATGAAACCATCAACATGCTCACGGAATAATTCTAGATGTATCATTAGAAGAGTACACCTTATCATCCACAAGCCAATGGGATAGTAGAAGCATTCAACAAAATATTGGAGCTGCACTAACCAAACTCTGTAACGCAAAAAGGAATGACTAGGACCTGCGTGTACCTGTAGTGTTATGGACTTACAAGACGACATGCAAGAAATTGACGGGAGAGACACCTTTTCGGTTGGTTTACAACGTGGAAGATGTCATGCCAATGGAATATATTGTACCAAGTCTGCACATAGCATCGATTATTGGTATGACAGACCGCAAAGCCCATGAAGAAAGACTTGTGCAGCTGGAAGAACTTGAGGAGGAACAGTTCCTGGCTAGCTTTCAGCAGCAGGTACAAAAGCAATGTGAGAAGGCCTAGCATGATCGCCATATTAAATTACGCCCTTTCAAGGTCAATGATTTGGTACTATTGTATGACAGTAAGTTTGATAAGTTCCCAGGGAAGTTCCAAACACACTGGCTAGGACCCTACATTATTATGGAAGTCACAGATGGATCCACGGTATAGTTATTCAAACTAAATGGGGATCCTTTCCCAAGCAGGGTGATTAGCAATACATTAAAGCCCTATACAGGTGGCCCAGCTATCTGACTAACCGGCAATGGCACAGTCTTCACACCCCAAAGACTAGGAAGATGGCGCGAGACTATAAACACACATAGGGGGTACACATACAAATGCAAAGAAGTGCTCTTGATACAGAGGTTTCGAAATAGTGCATGAAACAGATCCAGGACATCGCAGCTTAGTGCGCCATCGAATTTGTAGAAGTTTGAAGATAGTTGGCAGGACTCTGTGTAATGATCATCGCGCTGACGCAGTGGCTCGAGGGTGAGTCACGTTGTTTGTGTTGGGGGCCTATTAGGCATGAAATCCCCCCCAAGGCATTTTTTGGGGCTTAAAGCCCAAGTTTTAACCGAATTTTGTTGTAAAGCTCCACGAATTATGGGCGCAGGGCGTGAAGCTCCATGAATTGCTGGTGCGGAGGGTTGTGTGCACTAGTATTTTAATGTAATTTTCAGCCTACCCATGGTTCGCGGACCATGGGATTGTATAAATAGAGCTAGGCTCTAAGTTGTAAAAGACAAGAATAAATGGAATGATCTGATGATGAATAGAGGAAAAGAGCAAGTCTAAGTGCGTTCTTTTGAGTCGTAGAGTAGGAGAAGGCTCTGCAGCTGAGTGCACAGAGGCCTAGTAGTCCGTAGCTAAGTGCACAGACCCCTGCAACTGAGTGCGCAGGGTGGAGTCAAGTCTGTAATCGAGGAAAGATATAATAAAGACAAGTTTAGGTATAATTCTATGATTGTTATTTACAAATATATGGTTTTTTTACTGCGTGCATCTGTATGAATGGTTTATGCTTTTAAAATATAACTTAAGGCACTTAATGAACTAACACAAGTACATATAAGTGAGATCTGGGGTAATAACACAGAGTGTGTTGTTCAGCCCTAAGTAAGGGTTGCGCAAAGGCTAAATAACATGTAGTGAGGTCTAGGGAAAGTGCATGAGGCGATCTGCATGTAGGGTCATACCTCAGACTGGTTGACCACATCAGACATCTCCAGGGTGTGAAAACCTGGTTGTAGCACCATCCCATACTACCTCAGGTGATACTTTATTCTCCCCTCTGCAGACTATTGCCGAAAGGGCTAGTAGTAACAGGATTTCTTTGGCTAATTAACTCTGAACCTGGGTTAGGCCCCAACAAGCCAACATAAACTGACAAAAAGAAATAAAAATTATATAAGTATTATCATTATTGATTCACCCCCTCTCCTTAGTGATCTACATTTATAACAATAAATCAGTATTTAGGGCATATTTTAATAATCATCAAATTTAAGCAATTTACCATTCAACAACATTACACGTAAACATCTCATAAAATACACAGTCACACAATGAACATCATACACATATGACTCAAAACATTTTGCAATGGAAACCCACAAAGGGAGAAAATCACCAATATTGTTTGTCCTTTATGTAATGCAAGCCCCTAATTGATGTTAACTTATGTTTTCTAGCACCAACCAGAAGGAAGCCTCCACACCCCAATTTGCAAGCACCAACTTGCATGAGCATCAACTTGTATTTTTTTGTTGGCACCAACTAGCAAGAAGCACTAACTCCCGGATTCATATGCACCTTCTTGCAAGAGGCACTGTCCCCTAAGATGTTTCTCACACACCCAACTGATGGAAGCATAAACTCCGTGAAGTGAAGGCACAAACCTATTGAACCATGTAAAACCATTTTTCATTCATTTTCACACTTGTGGCCAAAGATGCTTTGTTTTGTCAATATTATTGCTCATTGCTTCATTTTCTCTTAGTATGATATAAAACAATGCACTCAACATCCTCATTTTATTTCTTTTTTGATCTACCATTGAATGTTAATTTTGTTGTGCTAATTTCAACTTCCTAATTAAAAACAATTTCTCATCATTTGCTTCATGTGTAGAGGCTCCCTTATGGTATTTGTGAATGTAACATGTAAATTTGTCAAGTTTTATGTCAAATTCATGAGAAAAAGGGAATTTAAATAAAGTGTTTAATAGCAGCAAATAAATATACAACAAAACATCAAAATGTACACTTAACATAGTGTTTTTATGAAGGAGTTCACCCCTCCTGGGCTACATCTCCTTGGTCCAACTTCATTGGCTTGTTCCTATGTATTAGATCAAAATGAAGAAAAATGTTGTTTATAATGCTCTACTGCTCGTGAAACTTCCCTCAATGTGCTCAGAACATCCAAATTATCAAAGGAATGACTTTTTCTAAGCCCAAGTTGGTCGAAAATTGCAAAATTTATGGCCTCTTCAGTTTTCCCTAGGAAAACTCCACCAAAACTTGAGAAACTCCAATTATTCCTGCAAAATTTGGTGAAATGTCGAATTTATTGGACCCACCAAAAGATATGCTAAGTTAAACTAAGCCTTAATTAATGGATAAACATGTGTTTAATTAACACTAATCTTTAATTAGGGTGCGAAACAAATGGTTATTGTTTACTACTAGCCTCAGATTTTGTGGTGGTGGTCACATGCGAAAGGGACTAGCCCACAAGGCTCACCCTCTCGTCCCCCAACTTCCACAGTTTAAAACTTTAAATAAAAACTATAATGGTAAGAACTAATGGCACGACATAGTGGTAATACTTTGGATTTATATGGGTGAGGTTGCAGGTTCAACTCCACCGACCTGCCAATATAATTTTGCATTGCACACTGAAGTCGATAGGCCATTGGGGAGGGACACATGGTGGCCTCCGAAAATTCCACATGTCTCCTTCTCATTGGTCCTCCCCTATCTAATAAAATAAAGGTAACTCATCAAAATGTAGATGAATAGAAATGTGCTACTTGGCGTGACCTCACTGGTCGTTGACCAAACCTTTGACCTGCACAGTGACCTACCACATCAACAATACAGACTACTGACTAGATAGTGATTATATTTTTTTTGCAAAATTCTTTTGTTTCGCAAAGCAGACAAAATGTGATATATTTCTCATACGAGCTCTATTTTGAGAGGAACAAGTTGTGTTGGTATCATATCACCAAGATGGACATGATCGTTCAGGTTTTGAGTGATTCTGAGCACTTCGATTGGTGAGCTAAATACTGATCACCTGATCATTCCTCCCCACTAGAATCCTTTTGGACCCCAAAAGATACTATTAATTGTTCAGCAAGTGAGGGTAAAACTCCCTCACCTTCTCAATCTACATCCATTTGGCCTTAGAAGTATTTTTTCCCTTGAGTCCCACTCGAAGGTATTCGACATTCCCTCTCTTTGAAGTTCTGGTTCTTCTGTCAAGTATGAGATCTTGTTGTAGTTCATCAAGATATTCTAGCAAGAAATATTCTATTGATGGCATCTGAACATGATCTCCTTGATGATCAAGTAGAGGAGGCTCAAAAAATCTCAAATTATAAACGTTAACAAGAAAGTATATTTTCATAACAGGAGGCAAATCTAGCTTAAATGCATTGTTACCAATCATTTCAATAATTTTAAAAGGACCATAATGGATTGGATTTAGATTTTTACCTTCCCCTTGAAGTCTCTCTTTGCTAATATATAACCAAACTTCGTCTCCAACTTGAATTTTATGATCGACGCGTTGTTTTTCATGACTTTCCTTGTAGCTGCTTTGACTCTTTTCAAGTTGTTCTTGCACTGTGTGATGTATTAAATGAATTTTCTCAATGAACTTCCTTTCATTATCAATGTCGTTATGACAATGAATAGTAAAATCTTTCTCAAAATGAAGTCCAATGGCAAACTTGGCAAGTGTTGGACCTCCAAAATATCTTCAAAATGTCATACACATTCACCTACATTCTCATTTTATTGCTTCATTTCATCACTTTGTCATGACATAACCTTACATTTCCATTACCATATGGGTTCATATTTTTATTTTCCAATGTTATTAATTTCAAGTATTTAAAGTGAATTTATGATTAAAAGTTATAAAAATAACATGTATTTTCTTATACCTAAAAGTGTATTGAGTTTGATGACATGTGTAGGTCATTTGGAAGCTTCCAAGGCACCCTTATGTGGCCTCCCAAGATCAAATTCGAATTTCAACTCAAGAGTTCAACCATATTCCAAGGAGAAATATCATGGATATCTTTATGAGTCATGGGATTTGTATCTAGTCTTTATGGATAAGTTGAGACATGGATATAGTAGATATTTAAGGGATCTACATTTATTGAGTAGATATCCCTAATTCATGTATAAATAGGAGGAGAATCCTTCAAAGGAAGCTTCAATTGTTAGTTATTCATTAGCATTAGATTTATCATTCAACATGAATTATATCATTTTATTTCAATTATGAGTTATGAGCATTCTATGATTCTCAAGAGGTGGTAGTTGTTCATGTGTGCTGATTTAGGAATGGAATGATCCCCATCAACCACAATCTGCATAAAACTGTAACATAGTTCTATTTTTGCTATTCCCTTTCCTGCAATCATGTTTTTACTTTCATGCAAGTGTGATTTCATTTCTAGATTTTCATAGTTTACTTGCTTTCCAGTTACTTTAGATTTTCTTCTTATAATTGTTCATAGATTAGTTTAATGCAATTTTCTTTGATTCTAGTTGTAATATGCATTTCCATTCTTTATTTACATTCTAAAAAAACCTCCTACAACAGTCTCATCTGAGGTCCCATATATTTTGTTTTGCTTCTAATTTTATGAAACCACCGAGCTGACAATTAAATAATAGGGATTTAACATATAATTAAATCGCCCCTACATTTTGGCGTCATTGCCAAGGACGCATACTTAGATGTAACTAGTTAGGAAGATTGTTTAGAAAGCATTTTCATTACAGTTATTTTCATTTAGATGAAAATTATGAAAGGTAAAACATTCATAAAACAAAACCTCCATTCACTAAAAAACACATAAAAAAAACCATCCACATCATGAATTCCTAGTTTTGCAAGTAGAAGAAATGGCTAGAGATGGTGAAGATGAGGAAGATAATTTTGGATTTCCTGTTCAAGAAACTGATATCAATGTTCATATGAAGAACGCCTCTCTTTCTTTACTTCCTATCTTCAATGGTATGAGATCAGAAGACCCATAAACGTTTCTATTTGAATTTGAAATAATTTGTAGATCTTATGGCTACTTATTACACATTCAAAAGTTGAATTTGTTTCCAACAACATTGAAGGATAGAGCTCTTAAATGGTTCATGACTTTAGGAACAAATTATATAAGGACATGGGATGATATGAAAAGAGTATTTTTGGAAAAATACAAATATTATTGTATAATCCATGACCTTATAAGTCAAGTCTTTAAGATGAACCAGAAAGAGGATGAAAGCTTAGAAGATTTAGTGGAGAGATTTACATATCATGTCAAGAGAGATAAATTTCATGATTTAGGATCAGACACATTAAAAAATATCCTACTAAATGCTATAAGGGATGAATGGATTGATATTCTTATGCTGGTGGGAAAAGGATATGTTTCACAATTGTCATTTCAAGAGATTTGTGAATTATGTCAGAACATATCAAGAGGAAAAGAAAAGTACATAAGATCCCCTCAAGATCTTGTTATGGAAAGAGTATGTAAATTGACATCTGTATTGGTAAGTCAAATTGAACTTAACAATTTGCTAGAAAGTTTTTGTAATTTAAAAGAACAAATTGATATGCTAAGAATGGAAAACAAGAAAATAGTTGAGAGTGTTGCTTCATTTATGTTTTCCCCTAAATGCAAAAAGAAACATGCTTGCATGAATGTCCACTTGTTAACATTAAAATGTATGCAATTTGTGCCAGGTCACATACTACTAAAGATTTTCCATCATTACCAGGGTTAAAGGAAGTTTACCAAGGAGCAAATCAAGCATTGGAACAATTTTGTTATGAAGCTCCAAAAAGATCATGGCAACCTCATCATACCAGTATGATGCAAGATCTTACTTCTCAATTTCAAAGTTATGCACAACAATCTCAAAGTAATTGGCACACATCCTTGCCTTGGCAACTTTGGCCATCCCAATCCCAACCTCAAAATCAATCCTGGAAACAAGGTTGGCAAGGACCTTACAGAAGAAATCCACCGTATCCTCAATATTTTCCTCATTATCCTTAATGCCAAGCTCAATTCTATTCATACTATTCACCTCCACCACAACATCCATTTCACGCTCAATTGACCTCAATTCAACCATTGGCATCCGCACAAGTACCCCAAAGGTCCATTTCCACTCCACTACCTGCACAACTATTTGGAATGCCCAACAAAAAAATACCTCAATCCACTCATAATGTTGAGGTACTGCGAAATAGAAAACCAATTTCCATTAAATAACAACAATCAGAAGAGGAAAACTACTCAAGTAACTTTCAAGAATCATGGATGCATGTTAAAGAAGAGAACTTGTTGAAACCTAATTCTCATGCAGGTTTATCACCTGATCCTATGAATGAAGATCACATCTCTAAAGACTTCCATGGCATGATATCATAAAACCAAGGAATACAAGATTACATTGAATCTTGGTTTAAGACAGTTATCATATCTCAGGATTCCATTCTTCAATATCTCTTGACATTATTCAAATCAAGGCAGTTGGTCTCTCATATACCGGTGTTGGGAGCGAGATTCCCCAAGGACAATTTTGGTTCCAAAAGCCCATGTTTTGGGTCAAATTTTGTAATAAAGTTGTAAAGTCTCTGTATTTTGTGGTCACAGAGCGTGAAGGTGTCATGAGTCATAAAGGTTTGTCTGCCCTTATTTTGTAAAGTCAGTTGTAAATATCTACCAAGTTTATGGATCTAAAAGGGATAATAAGATAACTGGGCATTATGAATATCACGTTAAAACTCGACACGAAGCTAATTAAGCAAAGACCTTACCACCTCAATCTGAAGTATAAGGAGAAGGTCTGCTTAGAGCTAGACAAGATGCTCCTAGCAGGCATCCTTGGGCCCGTAGAAGAATCTAATTGGGTAAGCCCAATGGTGGTACAGGAAAAGAAGTAGAAATATGAAATAAGGATATGCGTAGATCTTCAAAAGTTTAATGATGTTTGCGTACATGAATTTTTCGCGACTCCATTCACGGATGAAGTATTGGATAAAGTAGGTGGCCAGGTAGCATATTCCTTCGCTAACAAGTTTTTTGGGTACCATCAGATCAAAATCATGCTGGAGGATAGGAGCAAGATGATAGTCGCGACTAAGTGGGGATGTTTTCAGTAAACTATAATGCCTTTTGGATTAAAGAATGCACCTGCAATTTTTTCATGCCTATTCATTGCTGCATTCATGGAATTTATTCATAAGTTTCTGGAAGTGTACTTTGATAGTTGGATTGTGTTTGGGCTGGTGAAACACCAAGCGGGAAGTTTGCGCCTGATGCTAGATACCTGTCGAAGGTACCAGATCATGCTCAACCTGAAGAAGTACATGTTTTGTGTTCCTTTTGAGACTTTGTTGGGTCATGTGGTTTGTAGGTAGGGATTAATGGTAGATCCTGCAAAGACATGGTGATACTTAATTTGGAGGCGTCAAGGAGTGTGAAACAATTGTGTGCAACCTTAGGACATACTCAGTATTATAGGAAGTTTATCAAGGGATATGCCTAGATCACCATGCCTATGGATAATTTGTTAAAAAAGGATGTTACATTCTACTGGAATAAGGACTGTAAGAAAATCTTGGATGTATTGAAAGAAAAGATGGTCATCGCGTCGATTTTAGTCTTCCCGGATTGGAAGAAGGAGTTTCATGTACATGTCAGCGCGTCATGTATAGTGCTAGGAGCAGTAATGACACAGGCTGGCAGAGGATACTTGGACCATCCTATAGCATTCACAAGCAAAAGGTTATCTAAGGTTGAGAAGAACTATTCCACCACCGAGCATGAAGGGTTAGCCATGGTATATGCGCTCTAGAAGTTTAAACACTATTTGCTCAGTGGACATTTTAAGATGTATACAGATCATTCTGCATTAAAGTAATTGGTCAATAAGCTTTTGTTGGGGGGGGGGAGAATCTATAGATGGTTTTTATTGTTCCAGGAATACGATTTTGAAGTTATTGTGATGCCTAGACAACTGAACGCGGGACCAGACCATATGTCACGCATTGAAATAGAGGAATAGCACACTAATTTGTAGAAGGGATTACCTGATGCACAACTATTTGTTGTATGCATCGCAGATAGTCATTTTTAAGATATCATACACTTCCTAATGACAGGAACGCCCCTAGAAGGTTACACTATCGAGAAAAAGGAGTTAGTGGTGCACGTAGTAGACTTTTTTGTCATTGTCAGGCATCTGTAAAAAATGGGGTCTGATGAAATATTGTGACAATATGGACTGGAGTTCCAAAGGAACAGTATCCTCATGGACGCTCATGGGGGCGTCGTGGGAGGTCATTATGTAGGGAGAGCGACCACGCAGAAGATTCTATGCTTAGGGTTGTGGTGGCCAACCCTCCATCAGCATTTAAAAGCTTATTGCAAGGCGTGTGATGTATGTCAAAGGATAGGTAGGCCATCGCCGAGGGACGAGCTACCTCTAAATCCATAGATGACATTATAACCCTTTGAAAAACGACTAATATATTTTATGGGACCCATTCAGCCTCAAGGAAAGAAGATGGGAGTGCAATATATTATTATCGCGATGAAGTATTTGACTCGATGGGCAGAGGCACAGTCTGTGAAGGATTGCACAGGCATGGATACTGCAAAGTTTCTCTTTGAGTATGTATTGACACGATTTGGGTGTCCAAATATTTTGATGAGTGATCTGGGTACGCACTTTCTAAATGAGACGATCAGTGCGCTGACGAAGGAATTTCAGGTATATAACCAGAGGAGCATGCCTTATCACCCATAGGCTAATGGGATGGTGGAAGCATTCAATAAAGTGTTGGAGAATGCATTGACCAAGGTTTGCAATGCTCAGCGAAGTGATTGGGACCTATGCATACCTGTAGTACTATGGGCCTATCGGACGACATGCAAGAATTTGACTGGACAGACACCCTTTAGGCTTGTATATGGTGTTGAAGCAGTGATGCCCATGGAATACATTGTGGCTAGTCTACACATAGCAGCACTCACGAGTATGACAGATCGTGGAGCCCTGGACAAGACGGTCGCGCAGCTGGCTGAGCTTGAGGAAGAGAGATTTCTAGCTGAATTTCACCAACAGGTCCAAAAGCAGTGGGAAAAAGCATGGCATGGTCAGCACATTAAGCTACACACCTTTAAGGTAAATGACCTAGTTTTGTTATATGACAGTGAGTTTGATAAATTCCCAGGGAAATTTAGAATGCACTGGTTAGGGCCCTATGTCATTAAGGAGATTATCGATGGTGGAGTGGTTTAGTTTGTTAAATTGAATGGGGATCCCTTCCCAGGAAATGCAAATGGAAGTTGATTGAAACCATACACCGGTGGTTTGGTCATGTGACTATATGAGGGTAGCACAATCTTAGCACTCCAGGCATCTGAAAGGAGGTGCGAGACTATAAACTACATTTCCCAGGTTGGGGAGTTGTGCGATTAGAGGATTGTGAGAAGTAATGGAGTGTCATAGGGTTCACAACAGTGTGAAGCTAGCTACGCTACCCAGAGAGAAATCATGTGGGTTAGCAGAAAGTGACCATTAAATGCGGCCAAATGGAGCTGGTGGCTGGCATTTAAAATGGAAGTTATGGATCAAATCCTTGAAAATCTACCCCAATCTGGCGTTAATGAACCGAATGTAGGGGGAATGGTTGGATTTGAATTCGAAATTCCCTATAAATTACAGTTGGCTGCCCAATGAAAAACACTTAGAATTTTTAGAATTGAGTTGTTGAGCTCTCAGGCACAGATGAACCAAAAATTCTTCGAGCCTCTAGTAGCAAGTTTGGCATTTGAGAAATTACCAAAGACGACACAAGCACTGGTAAATAGTGTCATGATGATACCTGCAATAGCTATGGACACTAAAGCAATGCCAGTTGAGGAGGTTGTGCCAGAAATAGTTGGGGAGGCAAATGAAGCTGCTCCAGAGGTTGTCGAAGTCCCCAAATCACCATGGATGTTGAGACCAAAGCCGACCCCAACTAAGGAGAGTGTGGAGGATAAAAAGGGAAAGCAGCCTCCAATACTAGTGTGCGCATCACCGAGAAGAAATCCACTGAAGGCCAAGCCCACCGCACAGGAGAAGGGAAAGCCATCAATCTTGAGCCAAAGGAGGAGGAAATAGGAGACATCCTGATGGATGATGAGGACTTGGGGATAGATGTGGAGGATGTTTAAGCCCAGGGTGCTGACCCTATCACTCGATTGCCTGAGTACGTCCCTTCGCGCAAGGGCAAGACTAACGTGCCAAAAGATATTGATGAGAGCAAGGTCCCCTTGCAAACCCCTCTGCTATCGGATGAGATTTTCTTTGAAGGACCGTGCTTGGGGTAGGTTCCATCACTGAAGCTCGAAGACTGGGACTTAATTGACCATGAGAAGTTCCCGCACCTTGCGACCAAGCATCTAATGTGCTGCATTATTGACACAACCCCAAATATGACCACATTGCAGCTACGGAAGTGGCTCAGGGGAGTAGACAAGGTAGGTCTACTCAAGCTGCTATGGGTGCAAAACTACAACCACACCCCGATTACAGTATTGGTCATCAAGAAGCTACTATGCTTGGTGCATGATGGGTGTCTGGTGGTTGGAGGAGCCTATACCCATCACCGACATATTGATCCATAGGATCACGCATCTACCCTACACATGAGAGAATCTGGCCATGATGTTTGCTGGAAAAGGTGGCGAGCAGGCCCTTATGGAGGCCATCAAGGAGAAATTTAAGCTTGTGAAGAAGTTGCATGGATATGCTATATCAAGCATTAGTGACCTTGTTGTAGAGGTGGCTACGCAAATTTTAGCACGAAAGGTGATAAGGAAGTGTCGTGCCGATGAGGTGCTCACACCTGTTGTTGCACTAGGAGCCTAGTGCACCGAAGGAGTCCAGTTCAATTGGGCACACTATCTCTATGGTGAGTTCCTTGCAAACTATCACGAGGCACACAAGCTCACCAAGACATTCCACTACGTGTGGCTCTTGTTGTCTATTGTGCTGGTAGCATGGGAGCTACCAGAGGGCAGTCAATTCCCCTTAGTCGCACTAGACCTACTAGAAGCAGTGAAGTATGCTTCGTTGTGGGCAACCAAGATGTGTAGCACATCAAGGACAGAGAGATCTTCTAGATCTTGATGGAAATGAACATCCACATGTCCATTAATTGCAAACCATGGTTGTTTCCTATGGTGTTTGCCAACTTGTAGGGATACACAGAGTTTAAGGCCGATTTTCACCATGTGTCCATCAGGGCGTGGAAGGACCCTATGTAGACATGGTATAACTTGCCTTACCTAATAACAAATGATGCCATTGATGCAATACTTGATCACTAGCTAGTAGAATGGTGCACTACTTCAGACTTAGTGGTGGGAGCGAGCAAGTCCACCACGTAGCATAAGAAGGGGGTGGCCAAGCTCAAGATGATGTAGCTCACCGAAAAGAGAAAGAAGGAGGCCACTAACAAGGCCTAGGAAGAGCGTGATGCCTCTCAATAGATCGAGAAGAAAATAGGTGGAACAGAGTGGGGCTCTCACAAAGGCACGAGGTCGCCTTCACCTCAGATAAAGGAGGAAATGGACAAGCAAACCGAACAGCACGATGTAGAACCGCAGGTAACATCGAACCACATAAAGAATCCAAGGGAACAAGAGAAAGGAGGTTCGAGAAAGAAATTCAAGGCCACTAATACGTCGTTGGATCCAATCACCCTCATAAAGGGCGACTTGCACGACATTGGAGACATGGTGCGAGATGTCACACAGAGGCCCTACATCAGTTTGAGTAGCAATAGCAACTAATATTGGGGGCCATTCAGATAGGTATATAGGAGCTACAGACCCCTGTGTCACAGGATGGCATGGTGTCCACCAGCCTCACTATCTGCACTTCAAAAACTGTCGAGATGCTGTGCGTGAAGGTCTCTATTGTGATAGTGCTACCTGATGGAGCACTAACCACGGAGAATGAATCTGATAGGCCCACAGTCAGTGCCCTCAAGGGAGTAGCATTGAATCTGGCAGTGCCCCCTGGCGAGGCACTCCACCTATTGCAGGATGGAGTGATTGCGGAGCTAAGGGACCATGAGCACCACATGTGATCAACAAGTAGCAGATTAACAATGAGAAGATGGCCCTACAACGAGACTCTTCCATCGTCGCCATGACCGAGGTGACCGACCAAAATAAGTGTGTAATTCAGGTCATTGAGGAGGCATGCCAAATGGTCCTAGAGTTGGCTATTCCTGAGGAAGAACCAACCGAGGTGTGCATTCGCAAGCTGGCTACAAGGGTGTGCAATGCTTTCATAGATATGGTGAGGACTTAGTTGGAGTTGAACTTGTAGATCACTGAATTAAAGTTGAAGGCCCAACCTTCAACTCTGGCAAAAGTAAAGGAGCAGCCTGCAACCCCTATCACAGAGGCAATAACAACAGTCGATAGTGCAATAGCATACTGCATGCAACTTTTTAAACTATTGTTCGAGGTCCTAACGAGCCTGTAGGAGGACCCTACTATAGAGTGACTGGAGACAAAAGCATGAGAACTGCAACAACGCTATGATGAGGTAAAAGGCATAGCATGAACCTTTGCACTGACATAGAGACTGCTAAAGCTGTAAGAGGCCAAGTAGTTGAGAGAACGGGTAGATGTAGTGCAGCACAAGGAGGCAGTGTTGAAGGTGTGACTAAAGCCCTGGTTAGACAAGGTGTATGCGGTTATGGCCTCTATTGAAGGAAATATTACAACTTTGCAAGCAACTCAGTAGAAGCTTCAGACTGAAATTTCAAGAGTAGTGAACCAAGCAAATGGTTGAAGAAGCAAAGTAGGCGACCGTACAATTCACTGTTGAGGTTACGGTCATACAGGTTGAGCTGGGAGGTCTTCGTGCTAAGATCTCTGTGCCCACAGAGTAACTCGACGGCAAGTCACAGTGTTTTTGTTGGGATCTTGTTGGGAACAGGATCCCCCAAGGAGAGGTTTGGGGCTAAAAGCCCATGTTTTGGGTCAAATTTTATAATAAAGTTGTAAATTTTCCATGTTTTGTAGTCACGAAGCACGAAGGTGTCATGAGTCATAAAGGGTTATCTGCCCTTATTTTGTAAAGTGTAAATTCAGCTATTAAGTTCTACCCATGGTCCAAGGACCATGGGATTGTATAAAAGGAGCTATGTAAGTAAGCTCTAAGTAGGCATAAGTTCAGTAGAAGAGAAGGCTTGGAGTCTTGGTAGAGAAGTCTAAGTTTTGGGTCATAGCATAGGTAGAGCCTCTATAGCTAAGTGTGGTGAGGTTTAGGGTGGAAGTCCATAGCTGAGTGTGCGGACCCCTACAGCTTTGTGCGCAGGGTGGATAGAGTCTATAATAGTATAAATATATCAATAAAGAGAAGTATTCTACAAATTTTGTGTATCTAATTCTTGTTAATGCATCTAGTTATATCGTGTTTTGGGTCTAATATATAATGTTCATGCGATACACGAATGTATGTGACTGTATTAGTTAATCAACCACAAGTAAGAATATTTTCTTACGTGGTGCTAACTGTGATCATTTAATAAGATAAGTAAGACACTTAAGATAACTTGGGAATCTTTACAATACATTGTCCTAGCAGCGTGAAAGTACCTGAACAGTAGTTCAGGGCTGTGTGAAGGTCAATAGTACCCCTTCGCGGATGTACCAAAGGGAAGAATAAAGGGCTAAACTGACAGAGCCCTTGAACTTGGTGACCTATGCAAAAGCAAGGAACAAAAGGTATAAACTAACATTACGACCATCTCAGGGTGCAGAAACTTGGTTCCAGCATCCCCCCATACTGATTTGGGTGAGACTTCAGTCTGCACTCTGTGGGATGATGCCGAAAGGGCAAGTAGTGGAGGGATTTGTTCGGCTAACTAACACTAAACCTAGGTCAGGCCCCACGTAGCCAACAACTAGTACATATCAAAGAGTATATTTTAAACATGAATATGAGTTTACTCATGATCTTGTTACACAAATGGATGCATTGAAAATTCTCTTATACTTGAGAGAATTGTTCATTTCTTTTTCAATAGAATAGGACTAACAAACAAAAACAATGTTTTTGTGAATTTTTAGGATAAATTTGCAATTTCGTGGTGCAGTAAGAGCGACCCATTTATTAACCCTTGGCAAGAAAATTACAATAAAGAAAATGATAGTGAATAAGAAGCACAAACAAAGATTAATGAGCGATAATTTTGGGTATGAGATTGACTCTTCCCATTTATTTTCTAAATCCAAATTAAAAAAAAAAAATCAATGTGTATAATCAGATCTAATTTTATATATATATATATATATATATATATATATATATATATATATATATATATATATATATATATATATATATATATCTATATATATATATATATATATATATATATATATATATATATATATATATATGTATATAGATATAGATATACACATTAAATTCTAAAATGGAACATAACAAAGAAGATCTAAAAAAAACAAAATAATTTTTAAATAAATTGTTTCTTAAAAATAGAATTTAAATTTAAGTGGAACATATATATATATATAATATATATATATATATATATATATATATAAAAAATAGATTTAAACAAATAAAATATATATAAAATGAAAAAAAAAAAAAAAACAAATTCGTTGACCATTATCAACAGTGGTATTGGCAAGAAGCTCTTTAAAATGAAAATAAAAAAAGAAATTCATTGACCATTATTGCCAGTGTATTGTCATGAAGCTCTTAAAATGAAAATTAAAATACATATTCGTTGACCATTATCAACAGTGGTATTGCCACGAAGCTCTTTAAAATAAAATAAATAAATAAATAAATAAATTTCATTATCGAAAGATTAAACTTATTCTATAGAATCTTTTGAGCTTCAGATCTTGCAATATCTGACACAAAAGAGCTTCTTGTGAGTCTTCAATAAAACACAATTGAATAAATTAGAATAAATGAATCTTGTGAGCTTTAGATCTGGCACAAAAGAGTTTAGGGAAGTCCTTGGAGCTGGTGCTGAGCATGATTTGCCAATTCGGTGTGCGTTTCTAATCGGTGTATTTGGTTGATGAGAAGGTGGTTGTCGCCACCATACACAATAGGATGAGCGCTGATATGAATTGTTGGACATTGACCTCGAAATAAGCCTGCAAATAGAACATTTAATATTCGTTCAAACTCTGAGCTCACTAGATCGTTTGGGGTATAATAAGAAAAAGATGCAACCCATTCCATAGCCTATGGAACCTGCTCATAAAATCAATGCATTCCAGAAAAGGAAAAGAGATTACATGTAGGAGATGCATCGGCCTCAAGATGTCAAGGTCAACAAATCGAGTCCCAGGAAAAATGCATGGTGATGTTGATATGAGAAAAAACCTAGATGATTTGAAGTTGATGACTAAATTTAGTGATATCCAATGGCACATCTTAAATAATAGACAAAATTGATTTCGTAAACCTCAAGTTCAGTTGAGATATTCACACATTTTCTAAAGGAGCAAAGCCCTCCAAAACCCATCTGTCTGGAGGAAAATCAGGATTTCTATTCGCAAAATAAGGAGGAAGAAATCACACCAAGATATTCTCTAGTATGATCAAAGAATTATGATTTTGTTGCGTTGGCCATGACAAATTCTTATCCATTACTTGAGAGGTTCTACTCGAAGATGATGACTATCATATATTATGATCTTACATTGCTTGCAAATTCCTTCTTATATTTCAAGGAGCTTGTTATGGTTTGTTTGATGGATTCAGCACAGGTGGCCTCACTTTGAGTACAAAAAAATGCAGGCAATTGAACACACTTGATTTTAATGAGGATGAGATACATGATAATGGAGAATATTGGCTCGATTGCTTTCCTGAGACTCTGACATCTCTAAGATTTCTTTGTTTTGATTGTTTAGAGGGCTTAATAAATTTTGATTCACTTGAAACACTAGTTTCAATATGCCCATGTTTGAAGAAGCTCGGGCTAAATAGAAATGTTTCTATGGTGTAGTTACAAAGGTTGATAATAAAAGCATCACAACTTACTCATCTAGGAACAAGCTCATTTTTCTATGAGTTACAACCAGATCAAGCAGTAGATCTTCTTGCAGCCTTCAGCAATTGTAAAAAAATTCAATATTTGTCAGGATTTCGTGAAGTTGTGCCAGAGTATCTACTTGTGGTATATCTAGTTTTCTCTAATTTAACATCTATAAACTTCAGCTATGATATTATTGGAAGTAGAGAGTTGGAAGGAATAGTTTGTCACTGTGATAAATTGCAGCTACTCTGGGTTTTGGATTCAGTAGGAGACAAAGTTTGAGAGGCAGTAGCTAAAATGTGCAAGTATCTAAGGGCTTTGCGTGTATTTCCTGTGGATGCACGTTGTTAGGTTCCTATACCAATAGGGATCATAATATATGAATGGCTGAGATTAACTCTGTAATATGTACATACCTTTGCTTTCTGCAAATGTTTTCCATATTCAGAAAATTCAATAAAAATAAAAAAATTTAAAGAGGGTATGTCCTAAAAATAAAAATCAAAGGACAAAAAGAGTGAAAAAGGTAAAAAAAGATGAAAAATGAACCCCAATGAAAAATTAAAAACACCATGAAAGTGTGCAAGTCCAAATGCCACTACTATTTACTTCTCTGCATAATAATCATTGTGTGCAACTTGTTATTTATGCCACAATTCATGGTAACCAAACAGTTTAATCTTGGTTATTTCATTTTTTCAATTTCATGCTTAGAGATAGAGAATAAGATCTGACCAAACTATTTGATCTTTGCAGATAAGTAGATAGGTAGAGGAAATAAAAGGAGTTCAACAGTTAAAGATCAGCCCTTGGATGTAATAAGAATAGACTTGGATAGGTTTCTATTGTAAAAGAAAATAAAAAAATTTATAAGGGTTTGCCAGCTTAAGTGCACCCTAATAAAGAGTAGAGAAAATGGTAGGATGAGTAGATGGGTAAGTAGTTGGATGGTTGCAGAACTATGGTGATTGATTGGATAAAATCACATCATTTACTTTCATCATTAAAGTTGCTAAAAGTATGGATAATAATGGAACATATAAAAAGTAAAGTGATTAATTTCCCTATTCATTGTACCTTTAATTTCACTAAATTCCCTTAAGAAATTTCAAAAGTACCTAAAAACCTTAAGTTAAAGGGGCTCAGAGCATTTCTCTCACTTCTAGAGGGATCAGACCCTCGGCCCAATAACTTATAGGGTATAAGTACTAAACCCCCCTTACCAACATTCACTCCCTCCATAATTCATTCATTTCATCTAAAAAAATCCCCTTTCCTAAGGTGAAATCATCATTTTCCTAGGGAAAGTAACTACCCCCATACAAAATCCCTTTTCGCAAAAACCCACAAATGCGTGTTTAGCCTGAGTTATAATGTTTTATTCAAATATGTAAATGAATTTCAAACACATTATACTTAGCACAAAAGTCCACTTTTCCGCTTTCATTTCATATTAACTTTTAATTTTAATTATATTAATTAACTCCCAAAGAAAACCCCTTTCCTGTATGTTTTATTAAAAATCCCACATCTTAATATCCCGCCCCCAAGGTTTAAAACATAAACCTTATTAATAAATTAATTAAATGGATTAATTCATCAGTCAGTGGCCAATTAAGAACCATAACCCTCCTCCAAATAAAAAGAATGATTAGTCAGTCAATGATTAATTAAATCTATCCCCACCAATCAAATCACCCCTGATGTCATTAAGACTCCCTAATCTGCAGTTAATCAACCTTTCCACTCATTAAAACCCTGTCGGGACCGTCCATTAAATCCTCGATCAAATCATAGCCCTGACCACTGTGTGATCTAACCCCTTCAGATCCAACTGTCTACGCTCATGTTGGGCAGCCTTCGAAAGCCAACCTTTACCCACTCGATGTGAGCAGTTTCACTATTCACCCCGTCGCTACGTGGTGCTTGATGAATGGAATCGGGCGACCTCCTCCCAAAACTACTTATCCCAAAAAGTGGTGCAATGAATTCTGCTTACCACCTCCACTACACGCCAAAACATCACATCCCTCTTTGGTGCCAACCATCCTTTTCCCAATGTACTCGCCAAAGTCATTGAATTTACGCATAAAACGAAAAAACTTATAATTTTCTCATTTTATCGTGAAAATAACATTCGGAGTTCCATGCAAAGCACAGAGTATGTTCAACTATTAACTTTATATCAACCACCAACTTGCCAAAGTTGTTGAACTCCAGACCACCTTGCAAACCTGTGCGCTTCCTGCAAATAGTGCATAGTCACCATTACTCTGTTCAAATAGCCGAAACCAGGTATTACCCCAATTTCAACTGAGAAACCCTATTTTCTTTCCAAACCTGAACTAAATTGCTTTAAATACTAAGTAATTTAGTAAATTGAGCTGCCTGGTGATCCTAAGATACTCTGAAATAAACCAATCTTTCCCAATTTCACTGAAACCCTTTGCCCCCATCCTTGAATCCACAAGAACCATGGATGGATGCCCCAATTGCACTAAATATCATGCCAATTACAACTCCTCACATGGATTTAGACCATCTCCCACTTGTGGACAAAGAGTTCCAAATTAAAGACACGTCTGTTAAAAAATCCCCTTTCAAACTATTCTGCAAGTATAGAGACTAGTACCTGAACCATGCAGAGCAAATTGGACTTTGGGAATCAGTTTTACCTGAGTATAAGTTCCCCAGAGTACATATCTTCCCAGAGATTGTACATTACTTCCACATGAAATATGATCCTATCCAGAGGGAAGTAAGGACCCCTGACCAGTCTGTTCTGTTTACTATCACTGCTAAATCCATTAATGAAATGCTACAATTATAGCCAAACCAAAGTTTGACTCCTCTTTCCATTGGAGATATGCTTAACAAATACCCTACACTCACCTCAATCAGACTTTCCCAGTTATTCCAAATCTTTATCTTAGAAGAACAGTACACCCCAAAGGATTCTGCCCCTTATATGTGGACTATATTCTCCAAACTTGGCTAAGACATCATAGACATGATATCCAGGGTGCTAGGCTATGCCACAAGTGAATTTATTGATTAAATCATAATATCTTTCATGTCCATCTACTCTCCTGGCCAACCACTAGCCATCGTATTTAACTATGCTAAATTTATTGCTGACAAAATGCATGATCAATTCATGAGATTAGAAAATGAAAGAGTGTTTACATATTCCTCTATTTTGTATCATTTATTCTTGTATTATCAAGCTGATAGATTTCCAATTGCCCTCTAAAAGCTTGATACCAAAGGCAACCCCAGATCAATGATCTTCTAGACTTCATTAATCCATCAGTTTGACTCTCAATATTCTTATACTGATTTCATAGACCTCTTTGTGTACCCTGTGACAACTATGCTACTAGGAAGCCCTCCCCCTAGAATTAGTGCAGACATCAGGAGGGTGCTACAGTTGTCAAAGCAATATAAAGTGGGGGAATGGTACTTGTACCAAAACAACACTAAAATCAGACTCTATGGATGTCAGCTAGCTCCCTACAAACTGCCTAGATACCTCCCCATGAGATTGTTTGCTCTAGAGTGCTACAGACAAATGATCAATTCAGATGAGGTGCATTTTGTGAAAACCAAGAAGAAATCCCAACTTAGAATAAAACATCATCTAGGCCCATTCATTTGTAATAGTAGGGAAGGAGGAAAGGAAGCAAATAAAATCCTCCAAAGGTTGAAACTGAAACAAAGTTTTATATGGAATTATGATCCCTTAGACTTCGTTTGTAATAGGAGACAAAAGAATAAATTATCTCCTTACATCCACCATAGAATCCCTGAAATTGAACAATATGCTAATCAATCTGAATGGGTGGAAGGCACTTTGATAGATCGAGATAGCATAGAGGTTGTCGTTGATAATGTATTGATAGATTTAGATAGAAGACTTGATGAGGATTCATTTGTACAGATGCCAGGAGAGTCTCAATTTTAGAGGCAATCCCAAGGACAGAGTGGGCAGACAATAGAAGCAAGGCCATCAAAGTAGCAAGAACTTTTAGAATAGCCAGAAGAATCAGAGCAACCTGAGATTTCACAGGAACTTTCTCAACCTGAACAAATCATGAGCATCCTCCTATTTTTCTAACTCCTCTAAATGAGGAGAGGAACCTCAAAAGAGATAGAGAGGAGGTGACTCCTTCCAGTAGGCCTGTTGCCCAAGCCTTTGCTAAGAGGCAAAGGTCAAATCCATATTCAGAGTAGGAATACACTGAGGAGACAGCAGGAACTTTAGGAGAAGAAAGAACAGGAAGCATGCACGCTACTCCTTCAAGAGGTACACAAGAACCTTCCACCTCACAGGCTCAAATGTTGGAGAGGCAACAGAGTGTGGAAGTGTCCTCCTTAAGGGCTCCTACTAGACAGAGCAAAGATATCAAAGACAAATACAAGGAAATCAAAGCAAGGAATAAAAGACTAAAGGTGAAAAGCTATGCACATTACCTGAAAATGGCTCCAACAAACCAAACAAGGCTAATGCCAGCCTTTGATATAAAAGAAGGGAAAATGCAGATGAGTTTTCTAAAGCCAACCATACATCAACCTAAATCAATGGAAAATTACCTAAAAAATGATTTTGAGGTATTAGCAAAGGATATTCATCCTATTGACCAAATTGAGTTGCATAAAAAAGTTGGTGAAATGATCTACTCCAATTTGACCAACAAAGCAATTGCAACCCACCAACTCCAGAAATCGTTGAATAATATATTAGCATAATTCCAGTTGGAGAAGGCCTCTTCTGAAGCCAAAGACACCAGAATAAAGTCCGTAGAGGACTTTTCCATAGAACTAGGACACGATCCCAAGGATGTGAAAGCTACACAGAAGCTTATAAAGAAGAAAAACGATGACATAGCTGCACTGAACAAGTAGCTTAAAATTCCTCCTCTACATCATCCTCAAACAGTTGAAGTGTTGGAAACACAGAAGGAGGGAAAGATTATGGACCTATTCCTTAATTTGAATGACCAATTGAAGGAAACTAAAAAAGAATTGGATAATTTGATATAGTCCAAGTGCAGTGATTTGGCCACAACTCCTCGAACTGTAATACCTACAGTTTCCACAGCAGTGCCCTCGACCTTGGCAGCTGCCTTGGCACCCACACTTCCACTAGCTACAATGTTGCCAATAATAGGTACTTTAGCAGGTACATGTACATTGACAAGCACATGGACACCAACATAACAGACTGTTGAGCTAATCAAGGCCATGGAGGAAATGATTATCTAGGTCACTGAGCTTAAGAAACTCAGAGAGCAAGTGACAAGTTTAGAGACCAATTACAAACTTGCACAAATACAGTAGAAGGAAGAAGCTCAGAAGAACCAAAGAATGGTATAAAGAATAAAATTCATTGAAAAGGACTTAACACTACAAGAGCCATTGGGAGATATGAAAGAAATTCTTTGGGTAACATCATTGATTCCATCAATGATGTCTGGCCTTCTATTTAGATTATTTTTTAAAAAACTGAATTAGTTAAAGTAGGCACAGAAGCAATCCACAAGACAGTGGAGGAATTGGGAAATAAACTTGAAGAAGCCAATCAGTTGATCACATTTTTGAACAGCAAAAAAAGATATCAGCTTGATGAACTGGAGATAGAAGACATAACAACGACAATTATAGAAATCAAATAGGTTCTCACGAAGAGGAACCTAATGCTCAATCTCGAGAAAAGATGTGAGAGCATCCAACCAGACATTGAATCTTTTATGTTAAAGTATGGCATCTTAAGGGAAAAGGGGCTTCTCAGTCCTATGGTAATAAATGACAAGTTGATGACCCAAGAAGACTACATTGAAAAGTGAAACAAGTTGGCCAGAACCCAAGCTAGTACTTCAGGGGTGAAATCTTTGACCACTGGAAAGGTACTATATGATGGCCTTAAGAATTTATTTTACATAGAACATGAATTCAAACACTTGTTTACATGTAAACCAAGTTTTTCCAAGTACACAGAAGCTAATGAGGTTTATAGGAAAATGATAAGGATGAAATTACTTAACAGTGAATGGTGGAGACAAACTTGACTGATTTACTATAAAGTTACTGCAGTAACTCTGCATAGTAAAACATGGCTGCCAGGTAAAACAGGTAAGATAGGTTGAAAGAAAAACAGGTGTTATAGACATTTTTGGGCACTGCGACCCCAAAAATATATTTCCATAAACCAAGGGCTCCTAAGTCCCTAAAAAAGTGTTGCTTCATGCCCTAAAAGAACAAGGTCAGCTGATTACATCATCTCCCAGAAGTTCTCCATGAAAAACTACTCAGAACGGGTCAAAACTGGATCATCTCACTTGCTCCATGGCCAGGGTGTGATGCATCTCACCTCGTACACACAAGAGGTGTGATTCATACTAAAAATTCCTTCTATAGGGTGTGATGATCGAGAATAGAGAAGTGGCAGAGACAGTTTGCTAACTGGATGATCAAGGAATCTTCTAGAAACTTCTCATATGACACTTGCCTCTCAGAATTCACCCAGGGATGAGTAAGAGATCAATGAAATTTTCAAGTGGAACCAAGAACTATCAGAGAGAGGACACCAATCAAAATCCCAGATGCTGACTCACCCCCCTGCAAACATCTATATATGGATCCCTCATCACAGAGATCCAGAGGCTGGAATCTTTTATTTTGTAAGGAAGTGCTATTGGTTTCTTGGTGCAATATCATAGTGTTGGGTGATCTAAGCTTTTCATGAGGTGAAGAAGGGCTTTCATGCTAAGAGGATGATGCTGGGTCAGAATAATGGGTTGTAATCCTCTTTGCTTCTCTTTCTATCAATAAATTTGTTCGAGTTTTCCTCCACATTCTTGTATGTTTAGTGATATATGCAATTGTGTGGTCAATATATATCTGGTCCTATATTGTTTATGATTGTAGATCCATGTCTTTCGATATTATTATGCTTCTTTGACTTTATAGGTGCTCTCTGAAGTTGGGTGAACAAGGAAGAAGCGGCAAAGATCTGTCAAGGAGAGAGAGGAAACAAGCAAAGGATCAAGCGCAAGACTAAGGTTGATACTCTTTGCTCCCCTCTCATCTATTTATCATAAAGGAAAACGAAAGTAGTTTTAATCTGTTTGTTTCTAAGATAGCTACCCATCTTAGTGGGACTAGCAGCTCTCTGTGGACACTAGATTTCCCGATAACAAAATGGCGACTCCACTGGGGAGCGAATAGATTGTTTGCTTGTCTATGTTTGTTGATTTTATAAACTTACAGACGGAGCCTGAAGTCAAGCCAGCAAGCCTTCGAACTGCATTTGCTATGCAAGTGCAAAGTAGATCAATGTTGCTTCAGTCCATCTCTGGGTTTTGTTTATAAACTGAACAATCGATTTGCAAAAATTCTAATTTCCCTAGTGGTGGCTCTAGTAACCTCATTAGATCAGCCCCTTTGATTTACATTTACTGACTATCATTTGCTCGCCCTAAATCCCTAAACTAAACTGCAAACTATGATAAAGAACCGGGTAAAAGTATCGCACTGTACCATCGCACCCTCTCTTCTAGACAGTCAGTATGCATCGCACCTCCTGTGTGTAGTAGGTGGGATGCATACTAGATTCCCTGTGTAAAGGGTGCGATGATCAGAGAAGGCTAAATTTGCCTGGAGACTTTGGCTTTTCTTCATTCTTTTCAGATCTATTCAGGAGTTTTGTTGTCTGTGATCAGTATACCACCGTGGAAACACCTTTCCTTTGCATGATTTGGCCTCTATTATACAAAGAATTGTGAATGTTTTTATGTATTGTGCGTGATTTACAGTTCTCTTTCACACAGAAGTAGCTTAATCCAACTGTCGATTTCTGATTTGAAAGTGTCGCAAGTGTCATTTTCAGTCAAAGAAAAGAATTTTGTTGTTCTCGATGGTTGATTACACTATTACTCTTGTATTTGATTTGAATTAGTATTTTTTCAAGTGTCAAAAGCAGTTTTCAATTCAAAATTGCAAAGTGTCCTCATTACCTTCCTTTCGTATTTTGAAAAGAAAATCGTTAGGAATGTCGCTTTGAAAAGATAATTCAGATTTGTATTTAGCGTTCTTTTTTCATTCACACATTAAGAAGGCTGAAAACAAATACATGCATGTGCATTTGCATTTAGACTTCTTATTGGTTTGATTTAGGACAGTGCATCTAGTGTGTGCTCTACTCTATGTTGAAAGAATCTCAGTCCTCTTTCTTTAGTAGCTAGGATTTTCATTGCAGAAAGAAGATTAAATGATTGTTTATCATCTTAGATTGAATTTTAGAAATTGTACATCTACATTACGCAGTGAACCTGAAAGGAAAATTTCTCAAGCAAGATCAACTATAAAATAAATTCAATAAACATAAAAACGCTTTGGAACCTAACACACAACATTTAGAAGTCTAGGCTAGAGATGTATTCTGGTGTCATAAAGCTTGGTAATTAGCGCTTTCATTGCTGGTTGGGTGATTCCTCCTCTTTGAGACAACAAGTGCCAGTACAGACTTGTGCTCCCACGTACCGTCAAGTATATATTGGGAGACCACAATAGGCTAAATCCTTTATCCTTAGGAAGCTGTGTCTACCGCCCTATCGATTGCAATGCACTGAACATAGCATTCGGGAAGATTGACTACCGTACCGTAAAAAGTATTCTACAGTTTTGCGATTGGTTTGGTAATCCCTCTGTCTAGACTTCCAGAGTAGTCTCTTTCGTTCCTTTTCAGAATCCTTAAAGGAAAAGGTCCATCTGAGCACTTGTCACTTCAGGCTCATTAAAAATCGAAGGCGACTAGAGTCATCTTTAGCTTTTTCTCAACTCTTAAAAATTGAAAAAGCAAGTTGTGTCAAAGTGTCATAAAATTTATTTTAATCGGAGTAACGTCACTGTTCCCTCGTTGGTCTTAGAAGTTAGTCTGCCTTCATCGCAAGTTCTTTTAGAATCACTAGGAAATCTTTTGGACAGATTAGATATGTCTGAACAACCATCGACATCCAGGACTGTGTCATCTGACGCAGCAGTAGCAGAACCTCCTGTTGTTGGCATTATCACACTAATTTAGAGCTATGGCACAGGTTTTGTCCTTGATGGCAACTCTCTTTGGTAACAGATCTCAGTTCAGGCTTCCAGAATGAAGGAAAAGACATATAGGCAGGTTCATCTAGACGAATACGCGTGTACATGCGGGTCAGACCTTACAAAGGCGCGTATGTGTATACACACACTTTCACGCAAGGAAAACCGTGTATATGTTGGAGAATTTA
This sequence comes from Pinus taeda, assembly GCA_000404065.3. NCBI lineage: Eukaryota > Viridiplantae > Streptophyta > Pinopsida > Pinales > Pinaceae > Pinus > Pinus taeda. The sequence goes on along the minus strand of APFE030838287.1, from coordinate 13,121 downwards.
CCTTTGGTCCATGGTAGTTAGTCCTTGGTATTTGAACCTATGTTTTTGGACCATGGTATCTCGTCAAAAGTGTTGATCCCAAGTATTGGGTCCATGGTATTTTGTTATTATGGTTTTGGACCGTGGTATTGTGACAGGCCTAAGGCTATAAAAGAGGAAGGAGATCATTTGGCAAAGGATCATTTGAATTAATTATTGAATATCTAATATGTGCTAGATCTGAAATATTGGTGATTGAGGTTATGGTGCAGATCTGGATCTGAATGAAGGAGGAACCTTAGCGCAAAGAGAAGGATAAGTTCTATTGATGGGTCATAATATTAAGGCTTGAATGATAGTATCTTTGTATGATTTTGATCTATTATATGTGGCGCATACTTGATCTATAAATATGATAATCTGGGTTAATTAGTGTCTGAATATTTGAAAGAGTGAATTATCCTTTATAGATCTGTACGCAGGTTCAGTGATGCGAAGGCACGTATACACGCTGGTTCAGTGAATGCAAACAACATATACACAGGTTGTTCCAAACACAGAAGCGTATGCACGCAGGTTTCAGGCTATTAAAGTAGCGTATATCTTTTGAGTTGTGATCTTCCTTCTTCTATTTATTGTTGCAGTGTTTTGGGTTCAGAATTTGGTGTGTAGTTACTGTTACTGTGATTTGGGTACAGATGTCAGAGAAGTGTCTACTTGATTCAGTGCTAATTGGTGAAAAGGAGATTGTTTGATGCAGAAATTCTTGATAATTGATTGATGTTCATGGATCCAGTCTGAAAATTTATGAAACGTGGTCCCTAGAAGAAGGAGAAGGTTGTAGCCTTCTGTAGGCCAGCACCTACGTACTAGTATCTTGGCTAATGCAAGAGCTAAGGGGGTTGTAGCTCCCTTCCAGGAGAAGCTGGAGAACGAGAGAGGGTTGTAGCTCTCTGCAGGTTGCAGCCTGCATACTGGTAAGGACTGCACCAGTACTTTGTAAAAAGAAGTTTCTAATTAAAAGAAGATAGAGACGAATTGCAGCAGGTGGTTTTCACCCACATTGGGTTTCCACCTTTTATCTTGTGTTCTTGTGTGTGATTGTCTTATGATCTATTTTATTGTTTCTGGTTACTGGTTATTTGATGCTGATACACAAATTAACAATCAACATCTGAAAGATAAAGTAAATTATAAGTTTTCATAGTATACGCGGGTTTCCTTCTACATAGTTGCGTATATACGTTGGTTTAATTAACTAAAGTACCGTATATCATTTGGATTTAAAAAAGGAATATTTGACTTGATAATACTGATTCACCCCCCCTCTCAGTATTATTTCCAACAATTGGTATTAGAGAAGGTCCTTCTGAAGAAGCTTGATCACTTGAAGGAAGATCCATCATCATGAGCAACTACGAGAGAGAAGCATCAATCAAGCCATCAATTTTTGATGGGACAAACTTCATATATTGGAAGGTAAGAGTTACTGCCTATCTTCAATCTCTTGGTACAGAAGTCTGGGATATCATAGATATAGGGTACACTTTTCCATTAGAAACTCCTACAGATCCGGCTGAGAAGAAGAAATATGAAACAAATGCAAAGGTTGTCAACACTCTATTAGGATGTCTATCTCAACCAAAATTCATCAAGGTTATGCAGTATAAATCCGCAAAAGAAATATGGGACAAGATTGTTCTGAGCTATGAAGGAGATGATCAGGTAAAACGAGCAAAACTTCAAACCCTTAGAATTCAGTATGAAAATCTCAGAATGCACAATGATGAAAGTGTGGCTAACTATTTCCTTCTTGTAGATGAGATTGTTAATTGTATGAAAAACTTGGGTGAAGAAATAAAAGAGGTTGTTGTATTTGAAAAAGTTCTAAGATCTTTGTCCCCTAGGTTTGAATATAAAGTATCTGCAATAGAAGAAAAAGAGAATATATGAAACCTTACCATGTCACAGCTGCACAGAATTCTAACTGCTTATGAAATGAGGAAAGGAGGACCATCAGACAGGAGAGAAGTTGCCTTCAAGGCTTTAGGAAAAGGATACTACTATGAGTCAGGACACATGTCAGAAGAAGAAGAAGAATCAAATTTTGTCAAGAACCTTCAACGGGGTGCTGGAAGATTTCGAGGTAAGTTACCTTTCAAATGCTTTGCTTGTGGAAGAATCGGTCACTATGCTGCCAAATGTCCTCATAAGGATAATATTGACAAGGGGAAGGAACTTGTTAGATGGAACAAGAAACAGAATGCAAATAAGAAAAGCTATTACACTCATGAAGATAGTGATGGACTTTCAAATAGTGATGAAGATGAACGAGGTAGTGATTATAAAATTTTAATGGCCTTTGAAGATGATGATTACGTGGATGATATAGATGAATAAGGTTTTTATGAAGAAATTTCTAAACTCAAAGTCTGTTTGGAAGAGAAAAATACGATTATTGATTCTCTGCAATGTCAACTGGCTAAAAGGGAAAAACATCATGAAAAATTGGAATGTGAAATTGTTGGTCTTAGAAAAGAGATTGAGAAAACAAAAGATCTTAATCTTAAATATGTTAAAGGATCTGAAACTCTGGATGAAATTATCAATGTGCAGTGTTCTCCACTAATCAAGACAGGTCTGGGATATAATGGAGAAGCATCACAAGCATCCACTTCCAAAAGTTATATTGATGCAACAAGGAGGAGCAAGCAAAGGCCTAATAGAAATCGAGCAAAGGCCTAATAGAAATCATAAGGTAAATCAGGGACAGTTTACCTCAAGAATGAAAAAAGACTATGAGTAAAACCGCGGACAATCTACTTTAAGGATAAACAGAAGCTACAACCAGCCACAGGTAAAACCTTCTCAATTTGCCTCAAGAATGGATGTCAGTAGGAACTACTACCATTTGGCTGGTAGATTTGATAATCACAAGAGTTTCTTCAATGGCCAATGTTTTTCTTGTCATAACTTTGGTCACAAAGCAGCTCAATGTGTTGCCTATAAGAAAATAATGACTAGAGAAGCTCATAAACAGAGGAGTATGACTGGGATCATGAAAAGGACTTACAACAACTTCTATGCTCTTGAAAATGAAATAGAATGTTCTATTTGTAACAATTTCGGTCATGAAGATTCTGAATGCAGGAGCAGGTTTCGGCAGAAAACTCAGAAGGAACAAGCCTCAAGTGCCAGAACATGGAGAATGAAGGAACCACAACCAGAAAGATGTGGGATAGCTTTATATGCAGAAGGACAGGAAAATCAATGGTACATCGACAGTGGATGTTTGAAGCATATGACAGGTGATAAAGAAAAACTTCAATCATATAGTGCTTTAGAAAAAGGAAAGAAAGTTTCTTTTGGAAATGATACCCCTGCAGTCATAAAAGGAAAAGGCACTGTTCAGTTGAAAGAAAAAGTCAAAGATGGAAATGTTTTGTATGTTGATAGCTTGAAGCATAATCTACTGAGTGTCAGTCAAATGTGCGATCAAGGAACTGAGGTAATATTTCAATCAAATGGATGTAGTGTTCGTGATCTTGATACAGTAAAAATAGTGATCAAAGGCATAAGAACTCCAAATAATTTATACATATTTGAAGAAGGACAACAACAATGCTATTTGAGAAAGAATGATAAACATTGATTATGGAACCAGAGGTTGGGGCATCTAGGCTTTTCCATGCAGTTCATGGTCTTCCAGACATCAAAATTCCAGACAATACAATATGCAAATCATGTCAGTTTGGTAAGCAAACCAGAACTAACTTCCCTGAGAAGGAAGGATTAGCTAGCAGGCCTCTTGAACTAGTCCATACAGATGTATGTGGTCCATATAGGAAAAGGTCACCTCGAGGAGAAGAATACTTTATATTATTCATTGACGACTTCTCCAAGATGGTTTGGATAGGACTTATGAAGCACAAAGACGAAGCCTTCGAAAAATTCAAATCTTTCAAAGCCTTGGTAGAAAACGAATCAGATCACAAGATTAAGTGCCTCAGGTCTGATAGAGCTGGGGAGTTTACTTCAAATGAATTTTTCGATTTTTGTGAAGAACATGGAATAAGAAGGGAATTCTCTACAGCTAAGACTCCTCAGCAAAATGGAGTAGTGGAAAGGATGAACATAACGGTTCAACAAATGGCTCGTGCAATGCTTGATGAGTCTGGAACTCCTGCAACTTTCTGGGGTGAAGCTGCATTTGTTGTGGTTGTTATTCTCAACAAAACAAATGTCCAGGTGAACAACACTCAAACTCCTCATGAGCTCTGGTATGGTGAGACTCCTTCGGTAAAACATTTCAAAATTTTTGGAAGCAAATGATATATTAAGAATAATGATGAACATCTTGGCAAGTTTGAACCTAAAGCAGATGAAGGCATTCTCCTTGGTTATTCTCCCCACAACAACACATATAAGTGTTATAATAAAAGACTTGGAAGAATTGTTGACAACATTGATGTGGTGGTTGATGAAGAAGGAAACATTCCTAGGCAAGTAAATTATGAAAATATCGAAGAGGATGAAGACCATCCTTTAAATCAGACTGATGATGAAGAAGAACCTCAAGAGGCACCAGAGGAACAGATAAGGATAGAAGAGAAGACTCCATCCAGGTACATTCAGAAGAATCATCCAGAATCTCAAATTTTGGGACAAAAAGAGGCAGGTATACAAACAAGAAGAACAATTGCAGAAGCCTCAAGCTATTTGGCATTGCTCTCCTCCACTGAACCACAAAATGTAAAAGAGGAATGCAAAGATGAATGCTGGGTCAAGGCAAGGGATGAAGAACTTGAGCAGATCGAGAAGAACAACACTTTGAAGTTGGTCCCTAGACCAAAAGATAAGAATGTCATAGGAACAGAATGGATCTTCAAGAACAAGTTAAATGAAAATGGGGAAGTGATTAGAAACAAGGCCAGACTTGTTTGTAAAGGGTATGCTCAACAAGAAGGAATAGACTTTGAAGAAAATTTTTCTTCCGTTGCTAGACTTGAGGCCATCCGAATGTTCCTTGCTCTCTCTAGCTTTCAGAAGTTCAAGGTATTTCAAATGGACGTGAAATCAGCCCTTCTGAATAGAGACCTAGAAGAAGAAGTGTACATTGAGCAACCAGATGGTTTCATTCTTGGGAATGATCCAAATCTTGTATGCAGACTAAAAAAGGCTCTCTATGGTCTTAAACAAGCCCCAAGGGCTTGGTACTATCGTTTGGACAAATACCTTCATCAATAAGGTTTTACAAAAGGATCAACACATAGAAATCTTTATATAAAAATTGGAAATGACAAATTTCTAATACTTGTTGTGTATGTAGATGATATTATCTTTGGCAGCAATGAAGAAGCTATGTGTCAAAACTTTGACTTGGTGATGCAAAAAGAATTCGAAATGTCGTTACTTGGAGAGTTGACATATTTTCTTGGTCTACAAATCCAACAAAATGAAGGTAGTATTTTCTTGTCTCAAACCAAGTACCTCAAGCAGATTCTGAAGAAGTATGGCATGGAAGATTTGAAACCAGTATGTACCCCTATGTTACAGGATGCAGTCTCAGTGCAAATGATGAATCAGCAGCGTGCTCAACCAACCATAGATCCATGATTGGAATCTACTTATTGCCTTGGAACCTGGCACCAACATCATGCAGCATGGGAATAGTTGGAAGATTTCAGGCAAATCCTAAGGAAACCCATCTTCAGGCAGTAAAGAGAATTTTCAAGTATCTTCAAGGAACTCAAAACTATGTCTTATGGTATCCAAGAGATACAGATCTCGCTCTTCATGCTTATACAGATGCAAATTGGGCTGGAAGCGTGGATGACATAAAAAGCACAAGTGGTGGTGCATTCTTTATTGGTTCTAGATTAGTATCTTGGTTCAGCAAGAAACAAAGTTCGATTGCTCTATCTACAACTGAAGCAGAATATGTGGCTGCTGCATCTTGTTGCACACAGCTCCTTTGGATGATGCAAAATTTGCAGGACTTTCAAATCACTTGTACTCCACCTATCTCCATCTTATGTGATAATACAAGTGCAATCAATATTTCAAAGAACCCAGTCATGCATTCAAAGACTGAGCACATACCGATCAAGTATCACTCTCTCTGAGAACAAGTGTTGGAACAAAAGGTCAAATTGGAGCATGTTCCCTCTAAGGAACAAGTTGCTGATATACTCACCAAGCCACTGCCTAGGGACACTTTTGAATACCTCGGACAGAAGCTAGGAGTAGTTGATGCATTATCTTGCTGTTAAACTTGTCTGTTTCAGAGAAAAAGTGGTGTACACGAGTTGCCTGAGGAGGATCCGCGTACATACGCCGGTTTGTGCAGAGACAGTCACATATATGGAGGTTTGATGGATATCTGTAGGGACAGGCTCTGGTTGAAGTTAGTCTGATTTGGATCTGACAAAGACCATCTAGCACAGGTTCAGGGGGAGCAAATAAACTTGTAATGATGCATTGTTGGCATTATCTTAGAAGCTTTTGGTTCTAGTTCACAACTGTTGTTGGTTTCAGGTGGAACAATTGCAGAGGGAGAACAGAAGGAAATCATGGTTGTTGATTTGAATGGTGATTGACAGATGCTGCTACTATCAATTATTGGTGACTTTCATAAGTATTGCTCTAGATATTTCGTCTCTATGTCATGTATCTCTTTTATGATGTCAAGGTCATGTAATAGCCTATTTTGGTTTCCCCACTATGCCTGGGATGAAGATGTAATGTATTTGGTTATCATATGTAAATTTCTGATGTATCCCCACTTGGTTGGGTGGTTGATCCCCACTTGGTTGGGTGATGGATGTATGTATTGAGTCTTTTGGTGATAGGAAGGTCTTTTATGATGTAGAAGTCATCGTTCCTCTTGAAGAACATCTTTTTGCAGATCTTGCCTACAGTCAGGGGGAGCATGGTCAGCATAGCAGGACGGAGATTTCAGCTTATACTCAGGGGGAGCACAACCCTTTGCCCTTGATGACAAAGGGGGAGAATTAATTTGAGGATCTTGGGGTTGCCATCAAGTCCAAAGGGGGAGATCATTAGCATTATGGCACTGATTTAGAGCTACGGCACAGGTGTTGTCCTTGATGACAACTCTCTTTGGTAACAGATCTCAATTGAGGCTTTTAGAATGAAGGAAAAGACATATACGCAGGTTCATCTAGACGAATACGCATATACACGTGGGTTAGATGTTACAAAGGCGCGTATGCCTATACACGCACTTTCACGCAAGGAAAAGTGCGTATATGTTGGAGAACTTACCTTTGGTCCATGGTAGTTAGTCCTTTGTATTTGAACCTATGGTTTTGGACCATGGTATCTCTTCAGAAGTGTTGATCCCAAGTATTGGGTCCATGCTATTGTGTTATTATGGTTTTGGACCGTGGTATTGTGACAGACCTAAGGCTATAAAAGAGGAAGGAGATCATTTGGCAAAGTATCATCTGAATTAATTATTGAATATATAATATGTGCTAGATCTGAAATATTGGTGATTGAGGTTATGGTGTAGATCTGGATCTAAATGAAGGAGGAAGCTTAGCATATAGAGAAGGATAAGTTCTATTGATGGGTCATAATCTTAAGGCTTGAATGATAGTATCTTTGTATGATTTTGATCTATTATATGTGGCGCATACTTGATCTATAAATCTGATAATCTGGGTTAATTAGTGTCTGAATATTTGAAAGAGTGAATTATCCTTTATAGATCTATACGCAGGTTCAGTGAAGCGAAGGTGCGTATACACGTTGGTTCAGTGAATGTAAATAGCGTATACACAGGTTGTTCCAAACACAGAAGCGTATGCACGCAGGTTTCAGGCTATTAAAGTAGCGTATACCTTTTGAGTTGTGATCTTGCTACTTCTGTTTATTGTTGCAGTGTTCTGGGTTTAGAATTTGGTGTGTAGTTACTGTTACTGTGATTTGGATACAGCTGTTAGAGAGGTGTCTACTTGATTCAGTGCTAATTGGTGAAAAGGAGATTGTTTGATGCAGAAATTCTTGATGATTGATTGATGTTCATGGATCCATTCTGAAAATTTATGAAACGTGGTCCCTGGAAGAAAGAGAAGGTTGTAGCATTCTGTAGGCCAATATCTACGTACTAGTATCTTGGCTATTGCAAGAGCTAAAGGGGTTGTAGCTCCCTTCCAGAAGAGTCTGGAAAACGAGAGAGGGTTGTAGCTCTCTGCAGGTTGCAGCCTGTGTACTGGTAAAGGAATGCACCAGTACAATTGTAAAAAGAAGTTTCTAATTGAAAGAAGATAGAGACATATTGCAGCAGGTGGTTTTCACCCACATTGGTATTCCACCTTATATCATGGTGTTCATGTGTATGGCTTATGTGTGATGATCTGTTCTATTTTACTGCACCTGTTTACTGTTAATATGGTTGATAATGTTCTAATGCACTCATTAATGATCAACTAACTGAATCATAAGAAGCTGTGGAAGTACCATATATGAATCTGAATATGGAAATGAAAAAGTTTTATTGACGTGATAATACTGATTCAACCCCCTCTCAGTATTATTTCCAACATACCTAACCAAAATGATTACTCTTGATGAAAACAAAAATGTAACAAAAGCATATGAAGAGATTAATACGCTTAGTTAAGCATAGTAATGCTTAAGGTACAACCCGTTTTGGGGTTGCGACAGTGGAATCCCATCATAATCTACTAGCTCGTAGGCTCGTTTTTCCAATACATGCTTACCAATGTAGGGACCCATCCATAAAGATTGGAACTTGCTTGCTCCCAATTTATCGGATTCTTGATCGTAAAGTAAGACCAGGTCACCTTCTGAGAAGACACGGGATTTGAAATTCTTGTCAAACTGTGCCTTGACTCGTTTCTTATGGGCTTCATTAGCCAAGGCGGCAACATGACGGGTTTCATCCAGTTGGATTAATTCTAAGAAATCAGCCTCTTCCTCTAAAGTTCCAGGGAGAAGGTCGATTGTGATCCCGAGAGATGAAATTTCACGCTAAACTAGTAAGACCATTTCCAGGCCATACACTAGTTGAAAGGGTGTAAATCCGGTCACATTTCTCACTGATGTTCGGTATACCCACAAGGCTGAGTACAGGATTAGGTGCCAACTCTGTTTATGGACTTCAATCATCCTTTGCATCGTGCACTTCAAGACTTTGTTGATCGCCTCAACTTTCCCGTTAGCTTGTGGATAATACAGAGTAGAGTTGTCATGGGACAATCCTAATTTGGCAGCCAATTCAACCATCATGTGATTGCGGAAATGTTATCCATGATCTGTGACTACAACTTGTGGAACACTGAATCTGGAGACTACATGATTAAAAAATAAAAGAGCAGCCGTTTCACCGCTGTTGTTTAATGTAGGCATCGCCTCGGCCCATTTCGTAAAATAGTCAACCGTGACTATGATATACCCATGCCCCCCAGCCGAGGTGGGGTTACATGTCATAAAATCTATGCCCCATTTGGTGAATGGCCCAATAGCAATGACTAGATGTAGAGGTGCAGGTGGTATTCTAGTTTTGCTATCAATCATTTGACAAGCATGGCAATGCCTGACTGTTGTTATGCAATCTTTGAACATTGTTGGCTAGAAGTAACTTGCTCATAAAATATTTTGTGATGTAGCATAACCAGATTGATGCCCCCCACACATGCCTGAATGACAATCATTTAGGACTTTTTTGGCCTCCTCATGTGTGAGGCACCTTCGTAGAACTATATCGATACCACGATGGTAAAGTGTATCACCGACGATCACATAGTCTTTTGCTTTGTATCGAGTATGTTGTTGTTCTAAGCGAGAGGTATTAGGCCTATATGTTTGGGTTTAGAGATAGATGATTATATCTTCGTACCACAGATCGCTCAATGATATTAGAAACAGAGATTCATCCACGATTGATGCTCTAGATGTTGAATCGTTGGACGATGATGGGAAGTCGCATAGTAATTCCGCAAAAACTAGAGATTTCTTTGATTTGGATTTTGCGAATTCCAAATCAAACTCTTGCAAAATAGCAATCCATTTCGAATATTTTCCCGTAAGTAACTGACGCAACAAGATGTAAGTCATAGGGTTGCAATCTGACAAAATGGTTGTTTTGTGAAAGAGAATATAGTGTCGAAATCTCTATACTGCTTAAATAGCTGCTAGGGCCAGCTTTTCAACATAGGAGTACTTATTTTCTATATCATTGTTATATACATATTTGGGCACTTCAACCCCAAACACATATGTCCATAAACCAAGGGCTTTTGAGTCCCTAAAAGTGTTTTTTCATGCTCTAAAGGAACAAGGTCAGCTGATTACATCATCTCCCAGAAGTTCTCCACAGAAAACTGCTCAGAACTGGTCAAAACTGAACCATACATAGTGCCTATTGCTAAGGGTGCAATTCATCTCACCTATGTAGTGTAAAAAGTGTGATGCATACCGGAAATCCCTTTTGTAGGGTGCGATGGGCGAGAGTAGACAAATGGCAGAGATAGTTTGCAAGGTGGATGATCATGGAATCTTCCAGAAACTTCTCCTGTGACACTTGCCTCCCTGAATTCACCCAGGGATGAGTAAGAAATCATCAATCTCCAAGTGGAATCAAGACCTATCAGAGAGAAGACACTAATAAAAATCCTAAAGGCTGACTCACCCTCCTATAATCATCTATATATGGATCCCTCATCCCAGAGATCCAGGGGTTGGAATCTTGTATCTTGTAAGGAAGTGTTGTTGGTTTCCTGGTGGAAGATCATAGTGTTGGGTGATCTAAGCTTTTCATGAGGTGAAGAAGGGCTTTCATGCTAGGAGGATGACACTGTGTAAGATCAATTGGTTGTAATCCTCTCTTCTACTCTCTTTATCAATAAAGCTATTCAAGTTTTCCTCCACATTCTTGTACGTTTGATGATATAGGCATTTGTGTGGTCAATATATATCTGGTCCTATATAGTTTATGAAGTTAGATCTCTACACTTTGAAGGTATTATGCTGCTTTGACTTTACAGGTACTCTTTGAAGTGAAGTGGTCGAGGAAGGAGCAGCAAAGACCAGTTAGAGAGGAGGAGGAACAAGCAAGGAACCGAGTGAGAGATCGAGGTTAGTATTCTTTGCTCCTCTCCTATCTATTTCTCGTAAAGGAAAATGAAGGTAACTTTAATTTGTTTGTTTCTAAGATAGCTACCCGTCTTAGTGGGATTAGCAGCTCTGCATAAACAATAGATTTCCTAATAACAATCATTTAAGTTTCGACTTAAATAATAGATAGGATGTTCGATTCGATTACCTTCTTGAACTAAAACTATTGCTATGGTTGTATGCCGCAGCTAGATATAGGTTACAATCCTTTTGATAGTCAGGAGTGTACATTAATGATGCTTTTACTAGGGATTCCTTTAGAGCATCAAAGGAATCTTGCGCAACCTGATCCCAACTGAAGGGCACTTATTTTTTCAAGAGGCGCATATAACCTTTAGCAAGTTCGGCATAATTTGGAATGAACCTCCTTAGAAAGTTTGCTTTCCCTTAGAGTTTCTGAATCTGAAGCAAATTTCAAGGTGGAGGCATATTGATGATTGCCTGAACCTTACATGGGTCAAGACGAATCTCATCCTTTGAAACCGCAAAGCTAAGTAAACGACCAGAACCGACACAAAACACACACTTGTGTAGATTGAGTCGTATCTTGTAGTATCAGCAACGTAGAAATATAGCTCTCAAATGTTATGGATGATCAGTCTGCTTTCGTGAGTGAGCCAGAAGATCATTGAGATATGGTTGAACAATGTTCTTGATGTCATGGAAGGCATATTTCATAGCCCTCTGAAAATTTTCCCCTGTGTTCTTTAAACCGAAAGGTAATTTGTGGTACGTGAATGTGCCCCATGGACATATAAACGCAGTCTTCGACTGGTCCTGTGGGTGGATATTAATTTGATTATACCTAGAAAATCCATCCATAAATGAAAAGATTTCACATCTGGCACATTCATCAATTATCTTGTTGATGAAGGGTGTAGGATAGTTGTCCTTCGGACAAGCTTCGTTTACATCCTTGTAATAAACACACACTCTAATCATTCCTTGCTTTTTCATCACAGGAAAAATATTCAATACCCAATTAGTTAGAGGAACCGGGGAAATGAAACCAACAAGTAAAAGTTTGTAAAATTCTACCTTTGATGGCAGCGGCTTTCTTTGGGTGTACCTACCGAAGTCGTCGTCATACCGGTTTGACATCTGGATACATCTTAATTTTGTGTCCAACTATGCTCAAGGCAATGCCTGGCATTTATTCATATGACCATGCAAAGACATCTCTGAACTCGTGAAAGAGAGCATAATATATTTCTAGTTCTGAAGAAGAATAAGATTTGCCAACATGAATATTCTCTACAACATTTGGCTTGGTTGAGATATTTATGGCAATAGTTGGTTGAGATACTTATGGAATCCACCATTTTTACAGTATTTGTTAGAAAATCAAAAACTGAAAGATGATCAAGGTCATTGGAACAATCTTCGTAGTAATTCAGAAGATGCAAACAATGGTGGTAATATACACATGGTGCCTCTCCTATCATCATTGATTGAATGATTCCTTCATATGTAGAATGTACATGCAACCAAGGATCTGAAGAGGTGTCATGTTCCATAGACCTATCTATCAAAACACTCGATGAGCATTTATTTGGGTTTGCCGCCTAAGCTAAGAAAATTGATTGCTACAATATTTCTATTGGGCTTCGAGGCAATACCTGGTGGTGATCCATGCTAACATCATGTTCAGAAATCTTTTGAATCTTTGTTGATATAGAAGATACCATATTGCAAGTCTCTACCATGGGTACTTCCACCAGATTACTCGAAGGCAATAGAGATAAAGTACCCATCAATTTAGGGTATTTTATGAGGTCTACTCCAATATTTTGAAGTGATTGAGAGCTTCCATGGAACACCAAGATGCTTTCCATAACTTGTGAACTATTGGGGAGGAAGGTTTGTTGGTCAACGACTGTAATTCCTCCTTGAAAAGGAAATGCAATCTTTCTGAAGTATGTTGACACAACAACAGCCATAGCATAGATCCAGGTCCTTCCCACTAGGATGTTGTA